>ML784645.1:409224-453281 GCA_009831015.1 Picea engelmannii | reverse complement strand
ATATGGTGGAATCAAATTTATGAGTGGAGAATGCTTAAAGAAGAATGTGTTTTAAAAAATGTTTTTATATATATATATATATATATATATATATATATATATATTTGCAGTTTAAATATTTTGAATTCAACCTTGAATTTTAAGATCCTGGTTTATTAGAAGTTGTGATATTTTGGGCGCTTTTTTTTGTTAATGGTGAATGTGTAGAATTCTACGTTTGATGTGGAGATATTCATCGGTAAGAATAACTTTGAACTATGGAATTTCAAGATGTTGGATCTACTTATGCAACAAGGATTGCAAAAGGTGTTTGCTGGAAAGATAAAGAAACCAACAAGCATGACAGATGAGGACTGAGAATATCTGGATGTAAGAGCCCTTAGTACAATTCCTTTGTGTCTGGCAGATGAAGTGTTGTTTAACATCATTGAAGATGAGACAACATCAGGTTTTTGGAACAGAGTAGAGAGTTTGTATTTGACAAAGTCCTTGACGAACGAAATCTTCTTGAATAGGAAGTTGTACAACTTGTGGATGAAAGAAGGTACAAAAAATGTTGATCACTTGAATATTTTCAATACTCTAACTTTTCAATTATCTAGTATGGAAGTAAAGTATGAAGATGAGGACAGGGTAATTACGCTGTTGTGTTTGTTTCCTGAGTCTTGGGATCATCTCATCACATCTATGTGGTTCATATCAACATATTCCATCGATTATGACACTATTGTGGGAGCTCTATTGTCTGAGGAAATGAGGAGAAGATCTAGTAAAGAAACCTAAAAAATAGAAGCAATGGTGGTCAGAGGTTGATCTACAGAAGGAGGGAAATATTAGAAAGGTACAACCAGGTCTAAGTCAAAAGACGGTGAGGGTAAGGGAAAATGATGGTTCTATGGAAAATCTGGGCATCTCAAGAAGGATTGTTGGAAAACAAAACAAACATCTAAAGAGGTGTCCAAAATAGAAGAAAATTAAGCTACAAGAACTTCAAATTCATGTATGGTTGATGAAGTTTTATCTGTCTATTGTGTCTCACCACCTGTGTTCACATAGAATTTGCAGGGCGATGATGGTTGAGTCATCGAGAGATAAAAAAAATTAATTTGTATTTACTTTGGAGTTGTAAAAACTATTGATTGCATGTAAATGGGCATACGTTTGTAAGACATGGATAAGCATGCGTTGGTTGTGGAGCCTAATTATCTGCTTGTTTCATAGGTCTTTGTTTTAATTCATGTTTATACCCTATGAATATTGTACACCCCTCCACGCAGGGGGCTTGTAGTGGGGGCTTTCCCCCCTGCAGGGTTCCGGGGGATCATCCAGTTGACTCAGGGTCTGGGGAAAGAGGGTGCTTGACAGGGGTTGGGGCTGAAGCCCCCAAAGGAAAATTTGTCTTGTAAATGTATATTGTAATTTCATAATAAATCTGGACCATTCATTATAAGGTCGCAGATCTGACGATATAATTTATGTTAAGGTTTTTTTCCCTAGAAGACAAACCACTTTTATGAGGGAAATGTATTGCAGCTATGTATCATGGCAATTATTTTATTCTGAAAGACGAGACTATGAGATAAATAAGAGGAAGTTACAACGAGTGTGTTTTAGGTTGTATCTCTTCATTTGTTGGATAATAAAAGGGAAGGACTTGGAAATTTCTCTTGTGGACGTAGCCCACACTGGGTGAACCACATATATCTCTGTCTTTTCTGTATTTTATTTTCGCATTTGTTTTTATTTTATTTCTACATGATCATGTTTTTCTAACAACTGGTATCAAAGTGAAAGGTAACTTGCAGGAAAAGACGGTTCCTGGTTCGAGTGGGAGAAATGGAGGAATATGGAAAGTTTAGGGTCGAGAATTTTAATGACCAAAACTATCAGTTATGGAAGGTGCATATGGAATATTATTTATATCAGAATGATCTATTACTACCATTGGGAGGAATAACAAAGAAGTCGATGTTCATGAAGGATGAAGAATGGGAGGTTCTTGACATAAAGGCACTAGAACCGATATGGTTGAGTTTGGCAGCGTCTGTGGCTTTCAATATTTCGAAAGAAAAGACAATGAAGAAGTTGATGGGCGCATTGGCTAGGTTGTATGAAAAATCTTCGGTGTCCAATAAGATATTTCTAATGAAGAAATTATTTAATATAAAGATGTCGGAAGGTGGCTATATTGCAAATCATTTAAATGAATTTAATATGGTTACTAATTAGCTAAGTTCTAAAAAAGTGGACTTTAATGATGAGTTCAGGGCTCTTCTAATGTTATGCTCATTTCCAAAAAGTTGGAACGGCTTGGTCATGACTATAAGTAACTCTGTCTCTAGTTCAAAAACTTTAAAATTTTATGATGTTGTTGTTATCCTTAGCAAGAAAATGCGACGAAAAAGCACAAGTGAGGCATCGAGTAATGCATTAAACATGGAGAACAGGGGAAGAAAAAAGGATAGAGGAAAGGGCTCAGGGAACCGTGGGAATTCTAGGAAATGAAGATCCAAATTCAGACTGGGAAATATAGACTACTCGAATTGTGGTAAGAAAGGACATTTGAAGAAAGACTGCAAAGATCCAAAGAAACAAAGAGATGGACAACAAGAGAAAAATTGAGAAGCAAATGTAACAAGTGATCTGTTACAAGATGCTTTGATTCTTTTTGTAGATAATATTTATGAGTCTTGGGTAGTAAATTTAGGGGCTTCATTTCATGGCACACCACATAGGAAACATTTTATAGATTATGTTCAAGGTGATTTTGGACATGTTCAATTGGGTGATGATGCACCATGCAAAATTGTTGCAATGAGAAATGTAAAAATAAAGAAAAGGAATGGAAACCAGTGGTTGTTGAAAGAGGTAAGACATGTTCTAGATCTAGGGAAAAATATAATTTCAACTTGGTAGTTGTCAAGTGATGGTTGTATATCCATATTTACAGATAAGGTGTGGAAGGTCACCAAAGGATCACTGGTGATATCAAAAGAAGATAAGGTATGTACATTGTATTTATGTACTGTTAATATTAACACTTTTATCTCTTTAGCTTCTACAAGAGTGGATACAACATTGTGGAATCATAGGCTTGGACACATGAGTGAGAAGGGGATGCCGATACTTCACAAAACAAATTTGTTGGCATATCTTAAACAAATGATTTGTATTTTTGTGAGCATTTTGTTTATAGAAAACATAAGAGACATATTTCTCAGAGTTAGAAAAGAAAAGAAGAGTGAAAGGTTAGAGCTTGTGCATACACATGTATGGGGACCAACTCAGGTATCATCTCTTGGTGGATCTCTTTATTATGTTAATTTTATTCATGATGCAACTAGATAAACTTGGATATATTTCATTCAACCAAAATATGATGTTTTTTATACTTTTAAGAGATGGAAAGCTTTGGTTGAGAATGAGACACGAAAAAGGTTGAAGTGCCTCAGATCAGACAATGGAGGTGAATATTGCAGCAAGGATTTTGATTATTATTGTTCATATCATAGGATTTGTAGAGAGAACTTAGTTCCAATAACAATAAAAAAAAATGGTGTGTCAGAAAGAATGAACATGAAAATCATGGAGTGTGCAAGGAGTATGAGATTGCATGTTGGTTTTCCTTTATAGTTCTAGAAAAATGTTGTAGATATTGTTGTTTACTTGGTAAACAAAGGACCTTCAATATTTTTTGATGATTGAATTCCATAGGATGAATGGATAGTTCTTTTTTGATGACTTTCAATTGTGAAGCATTTGTCCATATTGATAAACAAACTAGAGCAAAGATTGAAGAAAAATCAAAGAAGTGTATCTTTGTTGGATACTGGGTTAATGATTTTGGTTATCTATTATGGGATTATGAAAATCACAAAATAATTAGGATTAGAGATGTTGTATTCATTGAGAAGGTCATGTACAAAGATCAGTAGTAGGGAAAGAAACAAGAAAAAGAAAAACTAGAATACATAGTGCTTGATGAGATCACTAAAAAAGAAATTCCATAGGTACCATAAAATCAAAATGTACAACAGCAGGAGAAAAAAGTACCTCAAACTCTTGCAAGTGTTGTTAGAATATCTACTTGATTATGTAGGCCCCCTAAATGATACTCTCCTTCATTGTATTATTTATTGTTGACTAAATCTGGTGAACTAGAATGTTATGAAGAGGTAATGTAGGTAGATGTTAAAAAGAAGTGGGAGAAGGGCATGAAAGAGGAAATGGATTCCCTGGTAAATAAACAGACTTGGGATTTGGTTAAGTTGCCTACAGGAAAAAAAACATTGTAGAATAAATAGATTTACAAGTTGAAGAAAGAAGATGGAGGTAAAAAGAGGTACAAGGATAGACTTGTTGTAAAGGGTTTTGCACAAATGAAAGGTATAGATTTTGATGAAATATTCTCTCATGTTGTTAAAATGAATTCAATTAGGACTATTTTAAGTCTTGTGGTATGAGAATATTTACATCTTGAATAGTTAGATGTAAAAACAACTTTTCTCCATGTGAATTTGAAGGAAGAGATTTATATGCAACATCCATAAGGGTATGAGGTCAAAGGGAAGGAAAATTTGGTATGCAGGTTGAAGAAGAGCTTGCATGGCCTAAATAAATCTCCAAGGAAGTGGTATTCAGATTTTGACAGGTTTATGACAGAACAAGGTTATAGTAGATGTCATTTTGATCACTGTGTTTATTTTAAAGAGCTAGAAAATGGAATCTATATTATCTTCTTATTGTATGTAGATGAAATGCTTGTTGCAGGGTCTAATATGCAGGATATAAATGTGCTAAAGAAGAAATTAGTTAATTCATTTGCGATGGAGTATTTGGGTGTTGTGAATAAAATCCTTTGTATGATAATAACAAGAGATTGGAAAAATTGCAATTTGACATTGCCTCAGGGTGAGTACATAGAAAAGGTATTGGAAAGTTTTAGAATGAAGAATGCAAAACGAGTTAGTACACCATTGGCCAACCATTTCAAATTAACCAAATAAATGTGTCCCAAGACACAAGAGCAGATAGAATACATATCTGGGGTCACGTATTCATCACCAGTTGACAACTTGATGTATGTGATGGTTTGCACAAGACCAGATATTTCACATGCATTGGGAGTTGTGAGTAGGTATATGAACAATCAAGGTAAAGAACATTGGGAGGAAGTAAAGTGGATTCTCAGGTATTTAAAAGGTGCTGCTACTCATGCATTATGTTTTGGAGGTCGAGACACTATTCTACAGGGATATGTTGATTCATATATGGAAGGTGATAAAGATAGGAGGAGGAGCACCACAGGGTATGTTTTTTCCTGTGGGTGGAATAGTAGTAAGTTGGATTTTGAAACTACAAAATATTGTATCACTTTCAACAACAGAGGTAGAGTATGTTGTTGCTAAAACTCCTAGTAAAGAGATGATTTGGTTACAGAGGTTTATGGAGGAATTGAGAAAGAAACAAGAGAATAACAGGTTGTACTATGACAACGAGAGTGCCATTCATATTGAAAAGAACTCATCCTTCAATTTTCAAAGACTAAGAATATACAACTCAGGCACCATTTCATATGATCCATCTTAGAAGATGGGCATTTGAAGTTGGAAAATATACACACTAGCCATAATCTTGCAGACATGTTAACAAAGGGAGTAACCAAGGAGAAATCGAGTTCCTTCTAAGTTTCAGTTGGTCTTCAAGCATGTAGGTGAAGATGATAAATTTTCCAGGTCCAAAGAGGAGTATAGTCTAGCAGATACAAAAACAATGGAGCTATTGTGATCAGTATCCAAGTGGGAGATTATTGGTTGTGGAGCTAAATTATTTTCCTGTTTCATAGGTGTTTGTTTTCAACCGTTTGTATACCCCATGGAGACTTTACGCCTTGAAATAATGTACTGTCGTCGACGCGGGGGGGTTGCAGGGGGGATTTCTCCCCCTGCGGTGTTTGTGAGGCTCATCCCCCTGGCTACGGGGTCTAGGGGAAAGCGGGCCCTTGGCAAGTATTCGGGGGCGAAGCCCTCGAAGGAAAAATTACCTTGTAAATTTATATTGTAATTTCATAGTAAATATAGATCGTTCATTATAAGGTCAAAAATATGATGGTAGAAGTTATGTTAGGATTTTTTTCCCTAGAAGGCAACTCTCTTTTATGAGGGAAATTTATTACAGCTACACATCATAGTGAATATTGTATTTTGAGAGAGGATACTATGAGAGAAAGAAGAGGAAGTTGCAGCGAGTGTGTTGTAGGTTTTATCCCTTCATTTGCTAGATAATAAAAAGGAAGGACCTGAAAATTTCTCTGGTCAACGTAGCCCACACTGGGAAACCACGTATATATGTGTCTCTATTGTATTATGTATATAATTTGTTTTATTTCCGCATTTCTTTTTATTTTATTTCTCCACGATCCTGTGTTTCTAATAGAATATGTACCCTTGTTTTATAAGGTCACCTATGAAAATTCTAAACATAGATTTAGGTATATTGAATATGTGGGTGGGAATGTATGTTGGGTTAACCTTGACTCAGTGAAATTGTTAATGAGTTAAATCTGGTTTTTAGTTCAAAGAACGTGGTTTTTCAGGTCCATTTTTTTAGGTATCTTGTGGTATTGCGTCCATGGATTTCATGTGATGAAGCCTATAAAAGGCTTGGTGAACTTCATTTTAAATGGGCCTGTAGTTAAGTGGTGAAGGATTAATTGGTCAGCTTGGCTGTATTTGGTCAAAGTTGTTCGAATGCAATGTTTGAGGTGGAGCAATGTGTCCAGGTTAGAAAGGTGGTTATGTAGAAAGGATGATGTATTGGCATGACAAGAAAGTTTTTGAGAATATATGATGAAGGTAGTTCATATCCATGGAACTTGGAAGGTATTGCAAAGAATTTGAAATCGAATAAGAATGTTCATTAATGAGAAGTTGTAGAAATAGTTGTGGACATAAGCGGTTGTGATATCTGGTAACTTTGTCACCATCAGTTGAAAACTACTAGAATATTCTGGAAGAGGTATGAATAGGTCATCTGATAATTACTCAAATGTGAAATTATTTGGTTGTGATGCTTATGCTTTTTATCAACATTCTAAGTAGGACCTGGATCAAATATGTAGATATTTGATATGGTGATGATCTTAAGGGGTGCGGACTGTGGGATCCTAATACCCACAAAATCATCATGGACAGAGATGATATTTGATGAATCTCCTTTTATAAAATCAAACATAGTAAAAGATGAAAGATTCAATGCATGGTTGGTAGTAGAAGGGTATTTGGAAGGTATTGATTTCCATGAAATGTTTTTACCAATTGTTAAAATCTTGTTTCTATTCATGTTCTGTAGCACTAGTTGTGTTAGTACAAGTATATGTTAAAACTTTTTTACATGGAGTTTTTTTATAAGGGTATGTATTTGGAACAACCTGAACGATTATTTTAGAATCACAACAAAATATTTGTTTGTAAACTCAATAATCATTGTAGGGCCTGAAGCATGCCAGGAAAATGGTACAAGATGTTTGATTCCTACATGGTGAGCCAAATTTTACAAGAAGTGAGTATAACCATTGTCTTTATGGTATATTCATTATATTGGTGTTATATGTTATGTTTGTTGCAAGTAAAAGCATCGTTGAGGTCAACATATTGGTTCATTTGGTCAGGACACTTGTTATGAAGGATTTGGGAGAAACAAAATAAATAGTGGGCATGAAAACACACAGAGAGAGGAAATATGCTAAGCTTGGTTATCACAACAAAATCATGTGGTGAATATACTCAAGAAATTCAATATGAATAATGTGAAACCGGTAAAATCCCTTTGGATTTCCATTGTAAGTTTTCTTCAGTTTTTTGTCCTAACTAATGAAGAAGAAAAGGGTTATATGTCTCGAGTATTATATGATAGTAAGATTTTTGATGATTGTGATGGGAAATGGTCAACATTTCACATGCAGTTGGCGTTGTCAATAGACACATGGAAAAGCCAAGTGAAGAGCATGGAAATGGGTGTTTCAAGCACAGAAGAAAAGGTATCAACTATAATGGTTGCAGTGATTTAGTCTATGGCTATGATTCATAAGATTTGGACAAGAGGACACCAATGTCAGGTTATGTATTGGAAGAATGTAAGGATCTATTAGGTAAGTTTAGCAAGGTACAGGATGTGGTGTTCCATAGTGGTTAAGGTGGTGTGCATTTGACTAACAGTCCAACGTATCAAAATGGGACAAGTGCATCGGTTTATTAGACGGGTTAATAATGGAGGTAGAATGGTCCATACTGGAGTGAATCGTGTAGACATTTTCACGTAATAGTACTGTTAGAGAAGTTGCGGAGCTGTGATAGTGTTTGGATTCTCTTGTCTTGTAGGAAAGGTGATGAATTAATTTGGGCATGATATATCAGGTAAATTGTTTTCAAAGTGGATATTTTTGAAAACGTGCCAACTAATTTCCATGTGGTTGCATGCACTAAATTTAGAATGTGCATGCATGCACACTACATTGAACATGTTATGTAATCATGTGATCTATTTATGATTAGTTTGTGTAATTTTGTAATAGATGTTATATATATAAGCATACCCATAGATGTGAGAGTACAGTGTAGTGTAGTGTATTGTGTGAGAAAGACATAATATTGTAGAGTGCGGTGTGTGCGTAGTGAGGAGAGGATGGTTGTATGTCAGTGTTGGCTATTGTAATTCTCCCTTGAATAATAAGAATATCGATTATCATTGCCTTGTGGTTTTTTCCTGTATTGGGTTTCCACATAAATCACTCTGTCAATTGTGTGCCTTTTGTTCTTGGTTTATTTCTGGCATCTAACATATATATCATAGTTGCAAGTGAATGTTTCCTACATTTCTGGCATCTTGGGAACTGGTACAAATGCCCTCAATTGGCTGGAAGAACTTCATAGTTTTTTGCAAGCTTCAAGATCAAGGAAATGAGAGCTTAAGAACAAGTTTCCCAAATAGAAACCTTTAAATTAAAACTATATTAAATTAAAATGTAAATATTTTATTCAACTATTACAAATACATAATTTATTAGAGACATTTTCATTATATTTATTTAAAATACCATTATAAAACAAAAAACTAAACTACATTGAATATTATTTTAAAAATTATTGAAGTAAAAAATATTAATACTAGTCACTTTATAGTTGTGGATATGAAAAACTTTTAATACATGTATGTTTTCCTTCAAGCCCACACTAAACATGAAAGTCCAATAAATAAATACCTTATTCACCCAAGCGTTTTGCTCATGTTTGTTGTTTCTATCAACCAACCACATCATCCACTTTTATTGTATTTTAATATTACAAGAGTAGTACTATTTAGCTTTTTCAAATGAGAACAAGAATAATTCATCAAATTTACAAAGATTTTTTATATATGTAATGTTTAATTTTAAAAGGATGTTAAAGCTTTTTGTATGTATTTTTAATTTCTTTTGTTATTTCTAATAGAATATTTATGAATATTAAAATTTCAATATTGTGTTAAATTTATTCATATGTTTATTAGTACAAATTAGATTAAAATTTTAGATATTGTAGTTGTTGTACTAGGAGCAACTTAATTGACCTTGAATTTTATTGAAATAAGATTTAAAATGTATCATTATCTAGATAAATTGTAATCTAAAATATTTTTTATATTTTTTTAATATATATATTTATTATTATTATTTTTTTAAATTTGGAGAAACTTCTACTAGTTCTAAATACTAGTATTCACTTTCCCAAAATTCCCAAGTTCCACACGAGTAATATATATATATATATATATATATATATATATAGTTATTAGTTTAATTTTTATTAATATAATTTTAAAATTTTAAACAATTATAATAACAATGTTTATAAATAAAAACATTAAATAAAAGTTTGTTTGAAATATCTAATAATTCTTTTATAGAAAACTATATTTCCAATAATATATAATTTTTCTAATTTTCAGGTTATTAACTTTCTTTTCTTACATTTATGAAACACTAGCTAATAAACACTTAAGTATAGTTTTTAGGTTATACTTTGAGATACAAAAGACAAGTGCATAAATAATATACTCAATAAGATAACCCTCTCATATTGTTATCATAAGAATGAAAGCATATACATTCAAATAGCATTTTTCCATACATAAAACTAAAACCTATCATAATTACAATTTAATTTTAATTATAGTTTAACTTCTTACGCAGAAAAATATATCATTCACTTGAAATTATCCTTTCCATATTGAATAATAAATTATTCTTCCAACATTTAAAAAACAATAAACTAGTTGTAACACAAACAAACTCCAAAATACTTTGTAGAACAATCAATTTACAATAAATACATATACGGCTTAGCTATTAGAGATGAGTATTTGTCCATAAATACATAAATACTTTAAATTAGGTTAAAAACTACATAAACCACATCAATATACATTTTAGTAGCTATTAGAGATGAGTATTTGCCCATAAATACTTTAAATTAGGTTAAAAACTACATAAATCACATCAATATACATTTTAGTATTTCACTTTTAAAGGATTGTGAAAAAATTTAAAGCATGTTTGTGCTGAATTGAACGGGATTAAAATCAAGTAATCAAATACTTAGATTCGCATTAAATTGACCAAGCACTTTTGCAACATAAAAGATAACCAATACATTCAAACAATAAATACATATATTGTTGATAACGAATGCATTCAACAAGAAATACATATATTGTTGAGCTATACAGGAAAGTTTAATATTTTCTGTTATAAATATTGTAAACGATGTTAAAAATTTCATATATAAACATTTCATTATTCGATTTTATTAGGGAATGAGAAAAAATTTAAGGAATGTTTACGTTTAATTTAGCGGATTAATATCAAATACATGGAATCGAAATTAACAAAATATCCATCATAACCCTTTCTTGATATAACCCTTTCTTGATATTTTATTGAAGAAAAATTCTGAAACCAACTTTTTAATACAAAATTAAATTGCTTAAAAAAAGGTCATAGTAAAGACTGAAAAACACACACTTAATAAATCCAATCCAAGTATTTTGACGCATAAGTCGTCTCTCATGTTGGGTTGCCCCAATTTCTTCAATTAACATAGAGTTTCTGCTGTATTTATTTATTTATTTATTGTTCTAAAATTAGCACAGGCACTCAAAATTGTGGTTGATGAAGTCGAAAGGTGATGCTAAAGCTTCTTCCAGCAGGTTAATGGTCGGAACAGAAAATGAAACGCACAGCCAGAAAATGAAATGTATAACCAAAAAATCCAGAAAATGAAATGCACAACCAGAAAATGAGTGTTTACAGCTGAGCAAATCCAAATTTGATAATTCCAAAGTTTAATCATTTAAACGTGGCAATCATATAGTGTCATAGTAATTTCTTAATATGATTAAGGATTAGGTAAATGTTAAAAAGTAAACAGGTTAACGGATGCATTCAAAAATACAAGGAAGTTATGAAAAGAAAATCGCATTCATTGATTTGGGAGGACAACTAAAAATATGCCAGCATCTTCAATTGTTAGCTATCAGATTAGAATTTTAGATTAAAAAGTGATTAATTATACTCATTGTCAATAAATATAAGCCTTTCGATGTAATTAACATACAATACTTTTTTGTTATAGCCAGATTGATTTTATTCACCCTCTGACTGAAATAGAACGAAACTTCAATAAACTTCAATACTGCGAAAAAAAAATAATTAACCATCATATCGTTAAAGCTGGATCAGAGGCCGACCGATACCAAGCAATCCATTGTTGCTCCTCTTATTTCATTATGCACCACATCCACCTCCACACACGCCACCGCATCCGCCGCCACTGCCACAGCCCCCAGAGGCCGTGTCGGCAGCAGTGGCCGTTACAGCTACCCCAGCGGCAACACCTCCCGCCGCAAACCAAGCATCTCTGTGCCCGTTTTGGCTCTTTTTTTTCTGCTCAGTGCATCCGCCACCAACATACACAGAACGCGCCTCTCCGTGGCGGCTCCCCCTCTTTTTATTACCGCTGCCATGACGAGCGCACGAAAGTACAGCCATGGACACCATCGTTAAAACCACGACGACTCGAAATGTCAAGCATATAGAGGATCCAGGCGGAGCCCAGAGATTAAAATTATTAGAAAGCATAAGACGGGTAATCCTCGCCATCCCCACAGACCTACTGAATAGGCGGTCTTATAATATTAAAGGAGGAGAATATAATCATTCTACTAAGATCAGTGCTGCAGACTGTGCTTGGGATTGAAGCTGTCGACGGGATCCCGTCTAAGTACATTTCATAATAGTAAATTCGATGCCAACCCGCTGACGTGATGCAGAAGAACTCGTTTCGAATATTATTACTCGTTCATATGTCGACATTTTCTTCTCTTTTCCCGGTAATATGAAGCAAGGTTGGTGTGATAGAAAGTATCCACAGGATTTGAATCGATAATCGAATAAGGATTAAACTTTCACACTCGAACTTTTTTTTTTTTTTAATGAATTGATTAAATTTTAAGAATATTAACATTAAAAAGGAATAAAAAAAAGTTTGGAAACTTCAAAATTATGAACTGTTATATATTTGAATGGGTTTAATGATTAAGAATATATGTTTTTTTTGGAAGTAAAGGGTTCAAATTCAAAAAACATAAGATATAAATATCTTAATAGACTTTAGCAGTTAAATGGCTACTTAGAAAGAGTTCCTTGTCTATCCGAAAGAAACCCTTGTCCATAACAAAAAGGAGCTACTTAGAGAGAGTCCCTTGTCCATCCAAGAAAATCCCTTGTCCATAAAAATAAAAAAAGATACTAAAGATAATCTAGTATCTAGCTTGACCATAACCTTCCTTTGTTTTTTATTTTATTAATTAAATTATCATCATAATAATAACATATAATTCTAGTTAATGTAGATACTATTGTATTGTTATTATGTTTTATATTATAATTACAATATAATAATAATAATAATAATATATGTTTAAAGATATAATATTATGTATATTAATTAATATTTTTAATAATAATAATACATAATTAATATTAATTTAATAATATAACTACATTAATAATATTAATATATTTGATATAAAATTAAATCGTTATTACGCCGAAAGGCGTATACCTATTGACAATGGGCAGAATTAATCACCTTTTAATCATAAATTTCAATCTTACGGTTCGCAATTTAAGATGCTGGCATATTCTTCGTCGTCCTCTCTAATCAATGGATGAGATTTTAATAAATTAACTTCACGTCCGTTTATGTGATTACCTTTTTACATTTACTAAATCAGATTAAAAAATTACTTGCAGACCACCATATTGCCACGTTCAGTGATTAAGAGATAATCTATTAAGCTGGCCACAATTTACTAAATTATTGTTACTGGGCATACATATGGCCGCGTGAAAACGATTTGGTTCGGAGAAACGATTCGGTTCATAATTCGTTTCAGAGAAAGGATTCGGACAAAGGAATGAGTTCCTGCGCGGAGAAGGAGTTTCCTGCGCGTTTATTTTCCTGCGCGGAGAAGAGTTCCTGCGCATTTATTTTCCTGCGTGGAGAACGAGTTCCTGCCCGTGCGCGTTTATTTTCCTGCGTGGAGAACGAGTTCCTGCGCGTGCACGTTTATTTTGTAAATTAAAACGTTTATTTTGTAAATGAAATAGACCAAAAAAATTAGGTTTTGTTTTGTGAATGAAATAGAATAAAAAGAATTAGGATTTGTTTTGTAGATTAAAAAAAAAAAAAACAATTAAAATTTATTTTGTAAATAAAATAAACAATAAAAAAATAAATTAAAATTTGTTTACGAATAAAATATGCCTTTCGGCGTTGATCAGCCACAATTATGTGGCTGTGCTAGTTAGTATATTTATGTTAGAAATAACGGAGATGTCGATACAATGGGTTGATACCCAAAAACTCATTAAAAGCTTGTTCGCTCATATCCTTGTCTCGACCGTGGGCCATGGATTGAATAAATTCTAAGAATATTTATTTTAATGGTTGGAATGGGATCGGCCCAACAACACCATACCGAGCTGGTCGACGTTGGAATGAGAAGGGATGGATGCTGTTTACAGTACGGAGCTTGTCAACGTTGGAATGAGAATGGATGGATGGATGTTGGGAGAACGAAATTATAATTTTTTTATTTTATGGATATATTTATAGATCAATTTTACTTTAAATTTAATGATAAACTATTAATATTATAGATTTGATTGATTGAATTTGTATATTTAAAATGTTCTAAGATTTTATGAGAAGTAGAATCCATTTATATATTTAAAAATAAAATTTAAACAATAAAATAATGAAATTTTATCCAAATTATATTGCATATTTCAATTAAAAAACATCTTTATAATATCTTTTCCTTGTTATGTTCACCCGATTATGCTTGAATTCAAGGATAGGGAACAAAATCTTGCAATCTCACTAGTCTCGATATGAGGTTGTACATGAGTTCGTCAAAGAAAATTGGTGGACTTATGAACTCACATGCAACCACAACGTGATAAATCAATTCGCTAACAACTTTATCACATGGCCAAAGAGAGTTTTAAGACATCAATGTGAGAGGTATCTCTAACTATGCATAAAATAAAGAAGGCATTGGAGCCCCTCGTCATCTAGAAATAGAATGATGATTAAACTAGTAATAGGAAAGCTTAGAGATTGAATACCATCAATGTGAGAGGTATCCCTTACTAAGCATAAAACAAAGAAGGCATTGGAGCCCCTC
Source organism: Picea engelmannii (assembly GCA_009831015.1). Lineage (NCBI taxonomy): Eukaryota > Viridiplantae > Streptophyta > Pinopsida > Pinales > Pinaceae > Picea > Picea engelmannii. The sequence continues at coordinate 438,491 of ML784645.1, read as the reverse complement.
GCCATCTAGGAAGAGAATGATGATTAAACTAGTAATGGAAAAGAATAGAGAATGAAAAGAAGAAGCTAATGGTATGGGAAGAAGTGAAATGAAATGGACATACAAGATTGTTGTTAGGTGAATAGCATCAATGTGAGAGGTATTTCTTACTAAGCACAAAACAAATAAGGCATTGGAGCCCCTCGTCATCTAGGAAGAGAATGATGATTAAACTAGTAATGGAAAAGAATAGAGAATGAAAATAAGAAGCTAATGGTATGGGATGAAGTGAAATGAAATGGACATACAAGATTGTTGTTAGGTGGTTTGCTTAAGGGAACTTCAATACATCTAAATTTTATAATATCATTGGAAAATAAATGACCATAATGGGGTGGAAGCAAGGAGCTTTATGAGTATGCCATATGAAGCAATGAGGTGTTGGGAAAAAAGGAACAAGAAAAATAATATGGAGGAAAGAAGAAAAACAATAATAATAAGAAAAAGAAAAAATCTTCCGAAGAGAAGGGCTAGCAAACCAAAGACCCCAATGTTTGGGGAAAAAATAAACGAAAGGTAAACTATCTTTGCTTGGTGTGTAAGGAGGACCACTTCACCAAATATTGTCCCTGCCTTGCCAAAGTTCATCAATATCTTGAGTGAGGAGCATATCCTTCTCAACCCACGATATTAACCAATCATTTCCCACCACAACAATAAAAAATGGTAGCACAATCCCTTGGAACCCCAGAAGGGGGCAATGCAGGACCCTCGACCAGAAACATTATGATGGTTAAATGTATGGTGGAATTATCCACGAGAGTGAAGAACTATGGCTCCCTAGAAAGGGAAACTTCATAAAAGGGTCCTCCACCAACTTTACCAATCAATGATCGTCTCACATTAGAGAAACCACCTTTTGAACATGCAATATGCCCTCCAAAAGGGGTAGTTCGATGAACTACCCACAACCCAAATGCCCAAGAAAGTCAACACTATAGTATAGTGGAAGATCTTTCCCATGCACCGTGTTCCATATGAACACTCGAAATTTTCAGATTTTTCCTCCACAATGGAAATCAAACCTTCGGAGTCAAACATTATTTCCCTCGACATATAACATAGTGAATAGTGTTACATATCACAATTAGTTGTCTTCGTAAGAATATCTTTCATATGTTGATCGACGAAGGAGGTGCCACTTGAATTATGTATTTTTCATGTTGGAAAGTAGTTGGTTGTCCACAACTCACCACATCCCAAACCATATTTAAATATTTTGATGAATATTTTTTCAAACCCCATGGAATTATCACCTCTTTATCCATTGAGCTTGGGGGAAAAACCATCTCCATAAAATTCGAAGTGGTTGATCCTACATGTGACTATAATATGCTCTTGGGTCACACTTGATTTTATGCAATGAAAGTTGTTTCATCCATTATATTTCATGTCACGTGCATTCCCCACCAAGGAAATATAGTCACCATAGATCAACTAGATTATTGCACACCTGAATTGTGAGCCAGTCCTAGCACCATTGTTCCTGTTATAGGAAAATATTCCAGGGACTACGAAAGTGTTGATGCAGGTATATTCAGATATTCATCCCATATGATAATATTCCCCCTTCATACTCCTGACACCACCCATATAGCTCCGGTAAATATGATCTCTTGTATTATCGATAGACACCTTGGTTCTGACAATCCTTGGATAATAACCCACCCTTTAGAAGTAAAGTATTACAAAAAAAATATGTCATTATCGCCAACAGAATTATTGTATTCCTTGATACAAGGAGAATTTATTGATGATGATTCTAGTTTCCTACAAAATGAGGAACTAGATCAATTCTCCTTGCTTTATTGGGATGGAAATCCCTTTACTTCCCATGACTTTATAAATGATGCAATACCTTTAGATGAGACAATCATGGAAGCCATGACCTTAGAAGATAGACCTTGGTAAGACTTACACTATCGATCATGTTTTCTTCCTGAACAAGAAAGGCTGGAGAAAGACATCCAAACCCTCGTCTCAATAGAAAATCAATACTAATCCCTAATACCCTCCACATCACACTCGATGTTATCATCAAAAGGAAATTTTGGTAACATCACAAAAACCACTTCAATTGATATTTCAGTAAAATATGAGGTCATGGAAAACATCGAGACAGGTGCAACTTGTTCTCCTTAAGAAATTGAATGTTACACTTCCTTGTTCAAAGAATTTCGCGATAATGTTTTGTGGTCCTATAACGAAATTCCTAGAATAGACCCCCATATAAAATTATGACTTACCTCATAGCCCATTCTATTTGACAAAGGCTTTGACTAGTCCACCCTCAGAAAAATGCATCTTTAACATCCCCGACCATCCATGCCGGAACATGCTACGCCAAAAAATGCTTTCATTCTCTCTGTAGAACATACTCTAACATACCGAACATCCAACTGAGCTATGCCACGTAAATTTTTCGAGCTAAATACAATTAAAATATATACACACAAAACTCTTACAGAAATATATATATAAATCGTAAATAAACAAATACATATGCAAATGCATGGATTCATATTGAAATAACAATAAACATATACGTGCAACATATATAGGTGATAACCATAAATATAAACAAATTTATAAACCATCCACATGATAAACCCATAAAAATAAATACGTAAATAATAATGCAACATGTAAATTTATCACACAGTTGACACTTATCTTGGTAAGAATATCACCAACTACATGGAGAACTTCCACAAACCTCCCAGCCTTAGACCACACTGCTCTTCACTCTCAACAATGGTCACCCTCGAGCTAGGACTAAACTCCACCCAGGTAAAGGAATTCCTAACCAGGCTAATGGCTCATAGACAATAGGAAAGACTCTGTCATAGGTGTCAACTCAAACTAACATCGTATAGTACCTCATTCCCCACATGCCTGTCCCACCCAAGGAAGTGTGCCCCTTCTCTGCTCAATCGTCCTTTGGCTACCCCACTTCCTTTCTGAGCTTCAACAACAAGCCGGTCATGAAGTCTTAGAGCCCTGCAGTTGTAGTTTAGCACCTTCAGGAAATCAATTCCAAACAATCCTCTCACCGAGAGAGAAATTTCTCACAGGCCTAATAACCTGCCTCTTCAATCTCCCACCGACCTGACAACCCTCTTCTTCATTCCATCTCCCAAGCTAACCAACTACACAAATAGGTATGGTTGTGGATATAGGTTCAGGTACAGTGACATAAAGGTACGAAAGATAGATCAATGAGTGTGTGAATGCTCATGGATGATTGACTAGATCACTGAATGATGGAAGGAATCATACAAAAATGAACTAAGTCCAAACAATATGTATGCATGTCCCCAACTTGACACTTGTCATGTTGGGAGCTACTTTGGCCCACTTGTCCCCATATTTAGAACTTAGGATAAAATAATTATCCATACTTTATGCTTGAAGAAATATTAATATAATATTCATTTTTTTCTTAAGCTCCCTAGCTTATCCCCTTTTCCTTAAATTTTAGCCCCAACCCTTTCCCTAACTAGTGGAGTTTAGTCCCCCATACTCTTTTATCGTGGTCGGTTTGCATGCAACAATGTATTTTATATTAATGATGAGACATATGCAAAAATAGGTGCACTAGCTTTTAACATCTAGGCTCTCTGGCCTAATTCAAAACATAAGCATCCCAGCTTATAATAACTGGCTCATCACCCTATAAAACACATCATATACACAAAGGATCCCTGGCCTTAAAATCACGCGCACTTAAGTTGTTGCGTGTTGTATTCTTTAATGTGCATACTTCATCATTTTACTGCGCAGTACATGCCCGCACTATGCCATGGAAGGTGCATACAAAAATGATGTCAAATAGCTTACCAGCTTAGGTACATTTTCATTTATATTTACCATTGGGTTCAACCTAGGGATATTACAATCCCCTCCCCTTATTTAAGCACTATTATCAGTGCATTATGTAAACATATACAACAAACATTCAAAAATCCTCAAAACTGTGCAGGTATTCTGCCCGCATTGCATCCTCATGCTCTCAAGTAGCATCCTGAGGACCTTACCAGGTCCATTGGACATTTACAAGCCCTATGACTTGATTCTAGAGCTGTTTGATTTTCCGGTCAAGAATGCATACCAAATGCACTTGAAAAACACCTTCTTGCTCCACCTAAATCACATTCCAATCGATAACATGATTAGCATCAAGTATATATTTCTTGAGCAATGATACATGGAATACATTATGAATAGACATAAATGCAAGAAATGCAATCATATAAGCTACTAGACCAATCCTCTCTAGGATTTCAAACGACCGACAATAGTGAGATGCCAACTCTGAAAAATTTCCCAACTTGAGGGAACTTATGTTGGCCTTAATTTTCAAGAATACACTATCTCACACTTTAAATTCCCTGTGAGTTATGCCCTTTTCATCATAGTTTTTCTGCCTATCTTGGGCAGCCTTTAAATTTTGTTTTATTTTCAACATTTTCTCCTCCATTTCCAGGAGCAAATCTGTCCCAACCACTTCTCTCTCTATTGGGTTATCACAACTTACCAGTGTGCTACACTTTCTTCCATAAAGTGACTCAAATTATCTCATCTTTAAATATGTTTGGTACCCATTGTTATAAGAAAACTCTACTATCTTAAGCCCTAATATTAGCTCATTACCCCTTAATTGGGGCATATTACATTAGTAATGTTATTTTATTTATGTCAGCTTTATTCCATTAGTTGTAATTATACCTCCTAGTCTCCTATATATACCAAGGACTCATTTTCATTTGGAATCATCTTGTACTTGAACATTTATGTGGGGTGAAAGGAGGTTTCCCCCTTGAAGAGGCTTATTATCTAAAATTATCTCTTTTCAAGGCGTTGAGTACTTATTTTGAGGTTTTGTATAAAATATTGATATTTGGTTCTTAACATATAGTATCAGAGCTCAAGGTCTTGGGGTTTCGCTGCTTCATCTGAGACACCTTGAAATTTTCTCTATAATTTGTTTCCTACAACATTTCAGAAGGAAAAGCTTGGAGGATATTTAGTAGACGGATCAAGGTACATTGGGTTAAAATTTCAACTCCTGAGGCATTATACTTTCAGAGATATAGCCTGTGAAAGATAGGGTTCTAGAATCATCTTGAACTGAGTCATTGTGGTATTTTCACTATAAAAAAATTTTTGTAACATTTCAGAACCTTAACTATAGAGGCTATTTACAAAAATTAGTAAGGTATCTATGGTAAAACGTTCAACTTCTGCGTAATCATACATTTCTAGATACACCCTGTGGAAGATAGGGTATCTGTCTAGTCTCAAGAAGGTGTTCCAGGTAAAACGATCATAACTTCTTCCTAGAGTATCCAAATTTAGTGAGACTAGTTTCATTGGATAGTGGACAATCTTTAGTATTTTTGGTATGAGTTTCATAATTTTATATCAATTATTTTTTGCGGGGCATGCTATACAAGTGAGATTTTTTGGAAAGGCCAAAAATCAACAAGTTGTGGGGAAGTTACAATAAATTCCACTTGGCACATCCAATTTTGATCAGACCTATGGCATTGTAGAGAAGAAATATGAGGGAACTACAAAAAAGAAAGTTTCATACCTAGAAGGGCTGAAACTTGGGAGATACAACAGAAGAAATATTGTCTAGCAGAACCACCTCAAAAGCAAGGTTCAAAAGTGATACTTAGCTAACAAGCCACCCAAAAAGGGAACTTCTACACCAAATAAGCCTCCAGAAAATCCTACTTGGACTCTTGATGAAGGTGAAGAAATGCGTAGGGACATAAATGATTTACAAAAGAAGACAATAACAAAAGATGAACTACAAGAGATGGTGGATTCAACAAAAGCTAAGTTTGAGGCAATAAATACTAAGATGGACACTTTAAAAGGGGAGATCATGGAAGTATTGAAAAAAATCGTAATAGAGAGGACACCTGAAAGTGAAAATGCATCCCATGAAGTTCATGATGAGGAAACAAGGAAGGTGAATCAAGAATGGAGAAACTCTAACCTTGGGCTGAAGACCAACCACGTTCCTAAGATCAATATGAGGAAGTTTGATGGAAAGGACTCTATAACATGGATACTTCAGATGGAGCAATTCTTTGATCTACATAATGTGCCAAATACACAAAAGGTACAAATTGCTTCTTTATATTTAGAACCCAATCAATTTGTACGGTATAGATGGCTTTGTTCTCGAAAATCACTTGTCACTTGGAAAATTTTCACAGAAGAAATGATAACACACTATGAGGATACAAGGAGAAATACCTTCTTTAGCCAATTGATAAATCTCAAGCAAAAGGGTTCAGTTACAGAGTACATTGAGAACTTCCAAAGATTGAATATAAATGTAACATATATTCCTGATGAGCACTTGATTGATGTATTCATAGGAACTTTAAGATATAACATTCAACATGAGGTTCACCTTTGGGAACCCAAATCATTGGAGAATGCATTTAGGGTGGCACGAAATGTTGAAAGTAAAAATATGGCTATGGCTACTAGAAGGACCAATCCTAACATCTATAGAGAGAATAATGCTCCTTCTTCTAAAACACCTCAACCTACAAGGATGACAGCTCAACAATTGGAGGAAAGAAAAGAAAAAGGTTTACAAATATGAACCATTCTGGTTCAATAATATATCAAAATTATTTCTTCTAATTTCCTGGAAAATTGAATGCCCAAATAAATTTTATGTGTGAATATTTACATTCTACAGTCCAGGACCTTTCCAACACCTTCTCCCATGCTCAATTCCAAATCTCAAGCAGAAAGTTATGGTTATTTGCAAATTGCCCATTAATTTTCCTATTCACTCTTCAACTTGGTGCAACTCTGTGTTGTAATTATGTAATTTTGCACCTACTCCATTGGATTTCTCATAGGATATAAATTGGGTTTCTTCATATACATATTATGGACACTCTGTCCAAGTTTCACCTTTTTCTGGGTTCTAGGCTGCTAGTTATGACTTGCTGAAGTTCTAGGCCAATTAGTGTTTTTGGTCTGGAATGCTACATGTACCTTATTCTCCATATTAAACACTTTTAACATGCCCAGAAATTTATTTAAGATATAGGAATGTATTCTATGGTTCAATATTTTTCCATTGACTTCTCCTATTCCTCAATCTGATTTCAGAGAAGAAAGTTATGGCTCTTTGAAGTTAGCTTAAACTTTACCCTTCACTGTTTGTGCTATAACTTTCTCATAAAAGCTCTGTTTGAAGAACATATTACACCATTAGAAAGATCTCTTTGAGCTATTTTATTTGAGCTACAGAGATAGAGTGTCCCTTGGTACACTCTGTTCTTGTGGTTTTTTATTTGTTAAAAATTCTCTTAACGACCTCAAAGACGCGCTGCAAAAAGATGACGTTCAAACAATATAAATGTCGCCGAAATTCGTTGGATTTATGTTGTTGTTCACCCTTCAAGCAACTTTGCACAGACAGTTTTCAACCTGTACACCAATATATAGCATGGGAAACAACACCACAAGGTAAATCATGCTCCACAAACCTATAACAATTGTGCATCACTTCTCTGTCGCGCCAATAACTGGTGTGCGCTATTTTTGTGTCATGCTCTAATATCCACTGCACACAGTTTTGGTTCTTGCACTATTACCTGTTGTGCACAATTTTTTTTATCACAAGCTGATATTGCACGCACATTACAATCTATGTGTTGCACCATGCCAAAGTTTAGTATGCCCCACCGTGCACCAATTACTACACTGTCACGTAAAAACTTATACTCACATTACGTGTGCACCAAAAAAGTTTCTTTGCCTTCTGCCAATATTGCACACCCCATGCACACCATTATTATGTGTGTGCATACTGCACACAACTTATTATGCTTATGCACACCGTACAATGCTAAATTTAGTGCGTGCACCTGCACACCAACATTTTTCCGTGTGGCGCCAAAATTTAGCACGCACACTCGCACACAAAAAAAATTTTGTGCAGTGCCAAAATTTGTGCATGCACCCGCACACCAACATTTTCCACGTAGTAACAAAATTTATTGCATGAACCCGCACACCAAATTGTTTCCACGCAGCCCCAAAATTTAACGCGTACACCCGTACGCCAACATTTTTCCGCGCGGTGCCAAAATTTAGCGCGCAAATCAGCACACCAATATTTTTGCACGCAATGCCAAAATTTAGCGTGCACACCAGAATGCCAATATTTTCCCCACAGCACAAAATTTTACTCATCACAAGCTTTTCACTACGCATCATTCATTTTTAGTGCACACATTCATTTTTATGCACATCGATTCCTTCTGAATTTCGTTGCAAAACTTGGGGCTTTTGCTTAACTTTTGCCCAATTTCTACCATAGACATTCTGCAACTATGAAATTTGTTCAATTTCACCCCGATTACACCAATTCAACCTCTGCAATAAGAAATCATTGTAGGTTGACATTTCTGGAACGATTTTTTCCCAAAACTCAATTCATGAATTGAGAATTTTAATTACTAATATCACTCCAATTTTCATGGATTCACTGTAACTTCAAATTTGACCCATTAAAGGTCTGAATTTGCTAGAACAGATATTAAGTCAGGAATGTCTCACCACTTGGCCGAATTTCTCCATTTTCTCATGAATTTAAGAACAAAAATTGGGGCTTTTTCACAATACCTCCCAATTGTTGTTGTTAGAAGATTGGTTGTTGTCATTGATGTCAACCCTAGTCATGGGTTTTGGACCGCAAGATTGATAAAGGTATTTGGACATGAAGGACAATGCACATGCATATACAACACCCATGAATGGATAGTATACATCATGTTATTTCCGGTGGTATGTGGCACGTCACGTGGATCCTCATGGTTGAGGGGAAATGATTTTTTTAAAATGACAAAGTGAATTGAAGAAGGAAGTACATGTAGGCCCTTAAGCTAATTAAAGAAAATAATTACAAAATAAGAAAGTGTCAGGTCGGCCCTAATGTTAAAATGAAGTTACATGAATGGTATAAATAAACATCATCATACATTAATTTTGATACCAGTTGAATTTCAGAGGAAATAAGAAGTAAAGAAGGCCGGATTTCAAGGGATGATTAAGTCTTTTGGTGATGTGTTCTAAGGTATGTTATTTTCAGGTCATCTTACCATTTTTTCTATAACTTTTTTTCTAGAACGATTTATATGGTGAAATCACTATGGTATTTAGAATACATATCAAGGTACCTCTGGTAAAAGGTTCATCTCTTTATTCGCTATAATTATGGAGATACACTCTGTGGAAGATAGGGTTTGTGACCAGTCCTGAAGCTAGTCCATAAACAGGTGTTCCAGGTAAAACAATCATAACTTCTTCATAGAGAATCCAAATGATGTGGGAAAAATTTCATTGGAAATAGTACGGACTTTGGTTTCTTGTGTGTGATTTTCAGAATCAGATATTAAATATTGAGTGTGGGGGATTCTGTACAAGTTCGGTCTCCTGAATAGACCAAAATTAAATAAGGTCTACCATTCCTTCTATAACTTCTTTTTGGGGAGGATTCAAGGAGTGAAACTTGGAGGATTTTCAGAGAATAGATTGAGTAATATTATATATAGGATCAGAGTACTCTAAGAATATAAGAATTACAGAAATTGAAGAAGTCTCAGGAAGCATTATCAGGTTCTATGTGATGATTGGTTGATGGTGATGATTTAATGTAAAGTTTTATTATCTCTCATATATTCTTGGGTGGAAGGAAGGGGCAAGAATGGAGAGTTCAACTCCCTCTTGATATTGGAGGATTGTGTCTTCCTCTTGGAGGTTTATCAATCCCTTTACATTTGGATGTTGTAGCTACCTTTGGAAGTCATTACTTCCCTTGAACAATAACTATTGATTATTTCTCATATATTGTGCATGGTGTATTGTGGTGTATTGGTGTAACTCTTATACTATTGTTCGTTGTTCATTGGATATAGTTGAATGGTTTAAGTATAAGTTGAAAAAGGTTTTAAATTGTACTTGATATTGATTCACCCCCCTCTCAGTATCAACAATTGGTATCAGAGAGGGTTACCTTCAGAACAGTTTAACCACTGGAAGGAAGATCCTAAGAAGAAATGGAAGACAAAATTCCAAATGGGATTCCACCATTTTGAATACTGGAGTAATAGAATGGAAAATTACTTGAAATCTCTTGGGGAAGATGTTTGGTTCTCAGTTGCTTCAGGATACAATGCTTTGAAGAAACCAAAGACTGCAGCTCAGAAGGAAGCAAAAAGGAACAACAAATTGGCAATAGATACCATCTTGGATGGATTGACAGATTCAGTGACATCCAAGGTGGGATCATGTGCATCATCAAAAGAGCTTTGGGACAAGCTACAAGACCTTTATGTAAGGGAAGACGTAGAAGAAGAAGAATAAGAAGAAGAAGAAGTTGAATAAAATTACAACATATCAGATTTCAAAGAAGAAAATAGAGGTCAGATCTTTTTCTTTAATTGTGAAGGAGCAGGTCATGTTGAATTTGAATGTCCTCATCCAAGGATAGAAAGAAATGACACTGAAGAAGAAAATCATGAAGAAAAAATTATTCAACAAGAAGATGAGAATCTTAAAAAATTGAAGCATGTTGAGATTGAAAATAGCAAGCTCAAAGACATGTAAAGAAAACTAAGAAGTGAATTGGGTAGTTGTGAAAATACATTTGTAATCTTGAAGAAACAATTAGAAGACTTTGAGAAACCAAGAGAAGAAACGATTTCCTTGAAAACTCTACTTGAAGAAGAAAGAATAATAGGAGAAGTAAAGAATGTCCAAATGAAGAAGAAAGGAGAAGATTGTGAGAAACTTGAATAAGAAGTTGTCTCATTGAGGAAGAGCTTAAGAAATTCTTAAGTGCCAAAAGACTTAACACATCTTGGATGCATGGGTGAAACTTCATACAAAGAAGATGCAAATACCAAGAAGAATGTTGAAGAAAGACCTACACAGACAGTTGATGAGAAGTGGACAAGGATACGAGAAACAAGGAATGATTACAAAAGAGATGAATATCCAAGAAGATATCCTACCTTCAGGAATCAAAGAAGCTTCAATCAGTATGAAGGAAAATATATAAGAATAGATCATGAGCCCAGATGGATTACATCACAAAGAATCCCACTTACTCCAAGGTATCAAAATTTCTTTCTTGGTCATTGTTATACTTGCAAAATTTTTGGACATAAGGAAATTAATTGCAGAATCAATGAAAGGAACACATACGCGAGAAAAATGAATGGTGTAAATAGAAGATATGGAAATAATCATGGATTTGTCAACAAAAGTTATAATTCATTTCCCCATTGATGGACAAAAATATTGCATGCTACAAATGTAATTATCTTGGTCACAAAACACAAGATTGCAGATATATGAATGAAGATGTCCCTATGCCAACCACAGTATGGAGAAGGAAAGAGATTCCAAACAATGAATATTGTCGAATAGCATTGACCGCTGAAGAATGTAAAGAAGAATATGAATGGTACATAGACAGTGGATGTTCTTCACACATGATCGAGAATCAAGACAAATTCATCAGCTTGAAGAGAAAGGGTGGCAATGTTGCATTTGGAGATGACTCATCTGCCAAAATACTTGGAGAAGGTGTAGTAGATCTTGTAAGAAAAAATGTAAATACAAAGAATGTTCTATTGGTTGAAGACTTGAATCATAATATACTTAGTGTTATTAAAATGTGTGATCAAGGATACACTCTTACGTTTGATTCCCGAAAATGTAAAATTGAAGAAAATAACTCAGGAAGATTGGTTGCAACTACAACAAGAAGACTGGACAACATATACATCCTAGACATGAAGAAGAGAGAGAAGACAAAAGCCACAAAAAAGTATTCAAAGGAAGAAGAAGTCCTAAAGACCAAAAATAAGGATGAAGTATTATTGAGTACCACATGTTCAGGGGAAGCAACCCCAAAGAAGAGAGTTATATTTTTCCATTAAACTCAGGGGGAGCAACCCTAACCTTTGCCATTAATGTCAAAGGGGGAGAGAAATTGGGATCATGAGTGTTGCCATCAATCACTAAGGGGGATATTGTTGGAAGATTGGTTGTTGTCATTGATGTCAACCCTAGTCATGGGTTTTGGACTGCTAGATTGATAAAGGTATTTGGACATGAAGGACAATGCACATGCATATACAACACCCATGAATGGATAGTATACATCATGTTGCTTCCAGTGGTATGTGGCACGTCACGTGGATCCTCATGGTTGAGGAGAAATGAATTTTTAAATATGACAAAGTGAATTGAAGAAGGAAGTACATGTAGGCCCTGAAGATAATTAAAGAAAAGAATTACAAAATAAGAAAGTGTCAGGTCGGCCCTAATGTTAAAATGATGTGACATAAATGGTATAAATAAACATCATTATACATTAATGTTTATACCAGTTGAATTTCAGAGGAAATAGGAAGTAAAGAAGGCCGGATTTCAAGGGAGGATGAAGTCTTTTGGTGATGTGTTCTAAGGTATGTTATTTTCAGGTCATCTTACCATTTTTTCTATAACATTTTTTTCTAGAAGGATTCATATGGTGAAATTTATATGGTATTGAGAATACCTATCAAGGTACCTCTGGTAAAAACTTCATCTCTTGATTCGCTATAATTATGGAGATACACTCTATGAAAGATAAGGTTTGTGACCAGTCCTGAAGCTAGTCAATAAACAAGTGTTCTGGGTAAAACAGTGATAACGTCTTCATCAAGAATCCAAATGATGTGGGACAAATTTCATTAGAAATAATACGGAATGTATTTTCTTGTGTGTGAGTTTCAGAATTAGATGTTAAATATTGAGCGTGGGGCATTCTGTACAAGTTCGGTCTCCTGAATAGACTAGAATTGAATAAAGTCTACCATTCCTTCTATAACTTCTTTTTGGGGAGGATTCAAGGAGTGAAACTTGGAGGCGTTTCAAAGAATACATTGAGTAATATTATATATAGGATCAGAGTACTCTAAGAATTGAAGAATTGCAGAAATTGAAGAAGTCTCAGGAAGCATTATTAGGTTCTATGTGATGATTTAATGTAAAGTTTTATTATCTCTCATATATTCTTGGGTGGAAGGTGGAGAGTTCAACTCTCTCTTGATATTGGAGGATTGTATCTTCCTATTAGATTTTTATCCCTCCCTTTATATTTGGAAGTTGTAGCTACCTTTGGAAGTCATTAATTCCCTTGAACAATAACTATTGATTATTTCTCATATATTGTGCATGGTGTATTATGGTGTATTGGTGTAACTCTTATACTATTGTTCATTTCTCATTGCATATAGTTGAATTGTTTAAGTATAAGTTGAAAAAGGTTTTAAATTGTACTTGATACTGATTCACCTCCATCTCAATATCAACAGTTACTTTTTACGATGCATGCTCTACAAACTGAAATTTGGCCATTTCAAAATAGATCCTCTTTTACATTTCTCTTCAACTCAAACTTGCTTGGCCCATCCAGGCTCAGTGTTGAAAAATGAAGCTCTAGTACCATATTGTAACATCCCCTACCATCCACGTTGGGGCATTGTACACCAGAGAACACTTTCATTCTCCTTGTGGAACATACTGTAACATACCCAACATCCAACTAAGCTATGCCACGTAAATTTTTCGCACTACATGAAATTAAAATATATACACACAGAAATCTTGAAGAAATATATATATATAATGTAAATAAAAAAATACATTTGAAAATTCATGGATTCATATTGAAATAATACTAAACATATGCATGCAGCATATACATGCAATACCCATAAATATAAACACATTTATAAGCCATGCATAGGATAAACCCATAAAAATAACCACATAAATAATAATGGAACATGTAATTTATCACACAGTTGACACTTATCTTGGTAAGAATATCACCAACTATGTGTAGGCCTTCCATGAACCTCCCATCCTTAGACCACACTACTTGTCACTTTCAGCAGTGGTCACCCATGAGCTGAGACTAAACTCCACCCTGGTAAAGGGATTCCTAACCAAGTTAATGACTCATAGACAACAAGAAAGACTCTGTCAAAGGTGCCAACTCAAACTAACAGCCTACAATTCCTCATTCCCCACATGCCTATCCCACCCCAGGAAGTGTGCCCCTTCTTTAGTCAACAGTCCTTTGACTACCCCACTTCCTTTTTGGTCTTCAACAACAGGCCAAACAGGAAGTCTCAGAGACCTGTAGCTCCAGTTTAGCACCTTCAGGAAATTAGTTCCCAACAATCCTCTCACCCAGAGAGAAATTACTCATGGGCCTAATAACCCGCCTCTTCAATCTCCCATGGGCCTAACAACCTGCTTCTTCAGTCCAGCTCCTAAGATAACTAGTTACACAAACAGGTATGGTTATGGATACAGGTTCAGGTACAGTGACATGAAGGTACATAAGAGGGCTCAATGACTGTGTGAATGTCCATGGATGATTGACTGGATCATTGAATGATGGAAGGTATGATCGAAAATGAACTAAGTCCAAACAATATGTATGCATGTCCCTAACTTGACACTTGTCATGTTGGGATCTACTTTGGCCCACTTATCCCCATTTCTAGAACTTAGGATAAAATAATTATCCATACTTTATCCTTTAAGAAATATTAATATAATATTCCTTTTTGGCTTAAACTCCCTAGATTAGCCCCTTTTCCTTAACGTTTAGTGCCCACTCTTTCCCTAAGTAGTGGAGTTTACTCCCCCATACTCTTTTATTGTGGTCGGTCTACATGCAGTGATGTGTTTTATATTAATGATGAGACATATACAAAAATAGGCGCATTGGACTTTAACATCTAGGCTCTCTGGCTTAATTCAAAACATAATCATCCCAACTTATAATAATTGCATCACCAGCCTATAAAACACATCATATACATAAAAGCTCCCTGGCCTCAAAATTGCGTGCACTTCAGTTGTTGCACGCGATATCCTGGAATGTGCATACTTCATCATTTTACTTCGCAATACATGCACAAACTATGCCATGGAAGGTGTATACAAAAATGATGTCAAATAGCTCACCAACTTAAGTACATTTTCATTTATATTTAAAATTGGGTTCGGCCTCGGGATATTACAGCAACAATCAAGGAAGAAGTTGAAAAACTATTGAATGTTGGCTTTATTTATCCAGTGCCCCTCACTGAATGGGTATCGAACATTGTACCCATTGCTAAAATACATGGCACTATCCGCCTATATGTTGATTATAGGGAATTAAACAAGATCTATCTGAATGACAATTACCTCGGGTAAATTCATGAGGGTGGGTAACACTTTCGTGAGAATCAGGTCTCCAAAATTACAAAAGACCTTTTTTCAGCTGGACTAGTATTTTGTTCAATTGAAAGTTCTATTTTTTCGGCTGAAATATGTTTCGGTTGAACCTTGAACGTCAAATCGAACAGTACCATGATGATGTGCTCGATTTGCATGTATAATTTTAGCTGGATGATTTTTTTTCATTCAGTAACATCTTTTCGGCCGAAAGATATTCCGACTGAAATAATCTTTCAGCTGAAATCACTTTTTGGCCGAAAGAACTTTTCAACAGAAAGAACCTTTTGGTCGAAACAAGGTTTATATATTACCCGCACATCGTGACTGTTATAGTTTTTTCGATTTGTTGGTTAGTTCATACCGTTTGGTGTTGGTGATAGTGTGTGGTGTTGGCGATAGCACTAGGCAATAGTGTTGCATGTCATTGTTGCAGGCGGGTGGATGGACGGTCAGGTCAACATTGGAGCTTCAGGAGAGTAGGTGTTGGATATGCAGGCGTTCAGTCTAGGTAAATTTCTGTCTTCTATCAAAATAGTTTCGACACAATAATTTAACAGTAATTTGCTTGAAGAGTTGTCGGTAAGGTTTAGAGGTAAATTTTTAGTTTTGTCTCGAGGTGGGGGTGTCTCGGCAATTACAGTGTTAAATTTGTGTTCGTCATTATTCAATTTATTAATTTCCCACATTCAAATGTGTTAGTGATGAACTTATAATTTTTAGGTGGGTGTCTGAGCAATTGAAGAATGAATGGTTTGTTGATCAGAGTTCATTTTTTTTGTTAAAGAAGTTTGATATGTACTTTTTGGGTGTTTTAGAAATGTTGCTTACATCCTCCCTCATTTTAGCATTCCATTGTGCATCCAACAAACTCTATTACCTTGCGCTCTCACCTCCAAAGCCTGAGTAAACATTGTATCAATCCAGTTTGCATTATAGCCATCAAAATTCAAATCTTCTCCGACCATTTGTGATCCCGCAATCCGTTGTACCTTGTTGTATGAACCAATGTGAAAATCCACCCTCACAATGCCTACAATCCACTTTTCCAGTTCAAAATGTCAGTTGGAATGCCTATAGTGTAACATCCTGCTCTTGCGTGCACTCAACGAACTTATTATTTGAGGAAACTTGCTTGCAAGTGATCCGGATTATTATACTAGTAAGCATTTGATTTTTATTATGAGGCATTATGGGTTGATGACATGTTGATTTGCGGCATTGACATAGACAGGTGCTATTGACTCGGTTTTACTAAGTGTGCATGATTTTGGACCTCAAGGATGCAGAGGCATCGATGGAACCCCTTGGACTCTAGATCAAGTCAGGGAGTGTACCATTGGGGTTTGATTGTTTTACTTTGATATTAGTGCATTTGATTAGATGATATGATTTGGATATATTCTGATATGATTCGTTGATGAAGCAGGTTGATGATAGCTTGTCGACCAGACTCACATGTGGAGTAAAGGGGTCATGCATGACTACCAGAGATGTTGAGGGAGAGGTGTGGACAGCATCCCTGCCATAGCCTACTAACACTCCCATCATGGCTCAAACTATAGGTTAAAGTTTACCTAGTTCGAGAGGACCCACGATGCTGTGAGGGAAAACCACGACAGTCATTCACGATGATTCTAAGGGGTGCACAATAAGGCGCGGGCCTTATTCCTTAGAGGCCCTTAGTCTCCCACAAGTTCACCTGGCGGAGTATTGACTCCAGGGGTTTTTGATGTCTACCAAGTCATTGAAGAGGCAAGTGGCACCCTTGGAGCATGCAGTGCGTCCTGAAGGGCACATCGTGCAATGAAAACAAATTAAAGTGAGTGGCACCCTTGGAGGACCTAGTGCGTCCTGAAGGGCACGTCGTGTTGTTGATGATAAATGAATGAAACTAGATCGCCTTAAGATCAATAACGTGTTAATAATTTTTAAAAAACAAATTCCCTAGTAAAACGTCGCCCAGTACAAAAATTTAAGGTCTGAGTCTAAATTATGCTAGTGGTAAAATTTTATCTATCTATTTTAAAAAAATAAAGATAATAAAAATAAAAACAACATAAATCATAATTATAATGTTCATTAAATCTTGTAATAATAAGGGGATAAACAATTTAAATGATTCATAAAAATCTATTAGGGTAAAATTTAAAAAAAAGGGGGAAATAATCGTTTTATTATTTATGATAATTTAAAATTATTAACTAAAAAGGGAAAAACGGGGTTAGTTTCTACACCTGCCAATTTGAGTCCTAAGTGAAAAGGGGAAAGAGGGAAATCTAAAATATTTAGGAAGCTAGGAAAAGAGGGAAGCATAAGAAGAAAAGGGAAACCCAAGGGAAAAGTAGAAAGTCAAACTTAGTAAGGTATCTACCATTAAAGAACTTTCTAATTTAAAAATGAACTAGCAAATTGATAATGGGGAAAGTCATTAAAACCTGTAAGAGAATTTGGGGACACCTAGGAGTGATTCTAGGAGTGACTCTAGGTGGGTGAGGGAAATAAGGGAAATTAATTAATCAAAGAAATTAATTTGTGGAGGAATGAAGGGGATGGGTGACACTTGTACGGGGAGGATTTTTAGGATTTAATTTTTAAAAACGTAATTAAATGAGATTTTAGGAAAGTAAGGGACTTCAAAACTCTATATAATGAAGGGAGGAGAAGGATGAAATATCTCTTCTGTTGGCGTAACGTTAAGCTGCAGAAATATCTACTTGACTGAATTAGCTTGTGGGAGTTGGGATACCCATCTCAATGAGAAGTGGTAGCTTGGCCTTGTGAAGCGAGCTAGGAGCTAGCTATATCTCTTGATAGTGTGTGTGGCCCCTTTGCGGCTTAGGGGGCTAAGGGGGAATAAGATTACCCCTAGCATTGGCTGGGAGGTACCCGTGAAGTCTCCTCGGTCGGCAAGCGGGAGTTGCACGGAGCGCATGGGATGTCACTCAGAGAGGGCAATCAGGAAACGATACGCTCTCTTCATTTTTGTATGGTAGATTGTTGTAGGATTTATGCTTGGATCTGCATGTTTAATGGAGTAGGTAAACTGATTGTCTAGATTGATGAATGAATTTCTTTCATAGCCTAGCTCGATGATTGATTGACTCCCATGGACTTCGTTCCCCTCATGTCTTGACCTCCTTGTGGTGTTAATTATGACCATTCTGGTTGTTTTTCCTTTCATACCTATCTCATCTATCCTCGCCTGAGTAGTCGGCCAGGAGCCTGATCTATGATCGTTGCTTCGACGTTAATAGACCTATGGATCTCAACGTACTACTTTTCTGTGTAACGATGATGAGTGAAGGATGAACCTATCAACCGTCTACCTCCATTGTTGTCCTTGGTTGGTTGGATCCTTTCGGTTCTCTTACTATTTTCTACATTTTGTATTTCCATGCTGGCAATGAAAAAAAAAATGAATTGACTCATGTCTTCATTTGTATTGGTAATTTGGCAATGGAAAAACGAATTGATTTATGTCTGGATTTTGCATTAGTATTCTGGTAAGGGAAAAATGTTTGTTATTCCTATTTTCATTGTCATGATATCCTGGATACGGAAAACAAATTAATTTCTTAGTCTGTGTTTTATATTTGTTACCCTAAAAGGGGAAAAACATTGTTATTCTTGTCTACATTGTCATGATATCCTAGAAACGAAAAACCAATTAATTTCTTAGTTTGCATTTTATACTTGTTAACCTGGAAGGGGAAAAATGTTTTTTCTATACATGTCCGTGTCTTTGCTTGGGTACCCCAGTCGATTGAAAAAAAAAAAAATTAGTTATGATCCCTGTCTACGTTTTGATTGGGTAGCCCGGGCGAATGGAAAACGATTTCTTTATTTTCAGTCTGCGTTTTTTTGGGTATGACGACGAAATCATAATTGTTCACTACATTGCAACATTAATTAGATGGTGAATGTAATGGAAATCTTCAAACTCTGCGAGTTGCCCATTCCATTTTTAATTATGTTTTCCCATTCTGTTTTTAACTATGTTGGCCACATTCTGATTGCCCCATTCCGATTTGCCACATTGCGAATTGCCCATTCCATTTTTAACTATGTTGGCCGCATTCTGATTGCCCCATTCTGATTTGCCACATTACAAATTGCCCATTTCATTTTTAACTATGTTGGCAACATTCTGATTGCCCCATTCTGAGTTGCCACTTTGTGATTTGCCCATTCCATTTTAATTGCCAGCCAATGCACAAATTGATTTAAAATTCTATATATATTCTAGTGGTATTACATTTTGATTGCCAGGTGACTTGTGTTTCCGCATTCTTTTTTAATTGACAGCCAATGCACAAATTGATTAAAAATGTATATGTATTGATTTGTATTCCATTTAGATTGCCAAGCGACTTTTCAACTACATGCCTTCCATTTTAATTTGATAGCCCGAGTATAATTACATAGTAGTTTACAGAGTTGGTAATTTTGATTTACTTTACACAACATCTTATTACCGTTTTAGATAGCCACCTCTTGTGTTATAAGAATGTCACCAATTGACCAAAGGATTTATCAAGGACTTAATATGGACACCAATTATAACTCATTTATAAGGTTTCGATTAATAGTTTTATTTATCGCCTTGTCATTATGTTAAACTGGTTATTTTGACATCAATGTCATTTTTGGGGTAGCATAGATCACCTTTAAAAATGTTAAGAGTTCACATTTTTAATGAACAATGTATTTTGCTGACAAGTGTTGATTTGGTTAAATGCCTATTTTAGTTCACCTTTATGATAGCTTTGATGACAATAGTAATGATAAAGGTCCACTCCTTCGCCCCTAGACTTCTTGCTTGAAAAATATCAGGATGCATTAGACATCATGATTTTGGGTGTACTAGTCCTTTATCTTGCACAAGCTTAATGGACGAGAGTTTAGTAGATGCTCAGCTAAAGCCTTACTAGCCCTTAGTTTTTGGCAGGTTTGCGCCTCACGCCTTAGGTCGAGCTGGAAGGGGTGATGGGTCTATCCCTACACCACAGGCTATCTTGTAGGAAACAATATTCCTCTGTTCCTTCATGCAATTACATTCGAAGGTTATCTTGCGTCTTGTCTACCCATTGCTTGGGGGCGTGGGCATAGTCTTCATGTCAATTATTTCGGTTCCTAGCTCATTGGATTTTTCTTGAGTCTTGGTCCCTTTTTTCTTGTGCCAAGGTTATTGAACCATCTATCACCAGGGGAATGACATGATTCCTGATGAGGGGATCATGGCGTGCCTTGGGGGATAGCGACGAATGAGATCTTGGTTGGAATAGGTTCTTTTGTGTGACTGTTGATGAGCTTGCAAGTTACTCTTGGCACAATGGTGGAATGCCTTTAGGCGTTAGGTACAAGTGCATTGAGGTTCTAGTAATTGTTCATCTAGGCCGTGATGTCAAGATGGGGGTGTTGTCCCTTAGATTGTAGGTGTGGTTGTGTTTCCGTTGGAAGGGTAGTTTTCCTCCTTGTTATTTTGCACTTGTTTTCCAGTTGTGTTGAGCTAGTGTGTGGTGTCATATTAACTTGTTGCCTGGACTATGTGCTAGCATTTGTCGTCAGTGGTTTTGTCGTTGTCACCTTCTTGCCTCTTAACTCCTGAAAAAAAAAATTGAAAAGAAAAAAAACTGCTTCGCTTGTTGTCGTAACGATGGGGTCATTACAGTTTTCTAATATCCACAGATAAGCACTTTAGTTGTCCAATCTCCAATATTTTGAACAAGATCAACCTTCACAATGCCTGCAATCCAACAAACTCTATTACCTTGCGCTCTCACCTCTAAAGCCTGCGTAAACATTGGATCAACCCAGTTTTCATTATAGCCATCAAAGTTCAAATCTTCTCCGACCATTTGTGATCCCGCAACCCATTGTACCTTGTTGTATGAACCAATGTGAAAATTATCCCTCACAATGCCCGCAATCCACTTTTCCAGTTCAAAATGTCAGCTGGAATGCCTATAACGATTACAGAGGAGACCCCTGACAAATTCCTCCAACTGCATAGTCAATTCTAGAACAAGTTGTACAGGAAGCCTCTGCTAGTTAGATATCCCAAGTAATGGAGGTGAAGACATAACAGTCTTAATAGGAGAACTTGATATATAGATATGGAGATAGATATGAACCCTGGCTATCTATTATTTACTTATAAGGAGCCATGCACCCAATGCATGCTAATGCAACCAACCACAGGAACTTATTGAAGTTATATCAATCTAATTTGGTCAAGGATGTTGTCCTCCCAAGTGTATAACTTACGATAACTTGTCCATTGATGATGTGAGCACTATAACCCTGAATAACCAATCATAGTGTATAGGAATGGTACCTAGTCTTGTCCCTTAGTCCTGAGTTATTTGAAAGGATGTTATTCTTACGCTCTAGGATCTATTTTGGCAAGATATATAGGTTAAAACAATTGTAGGATTGATTTTTTGTTCGTCATAATTCAATTTTAGTATTTTTATTTTCTTCATAATTCGATTTTAGTATTAAAAGAAAATCTATATATATTTTGTTTATGATGAATTTCCCTTCAGAACTTAGTTACTTTTCTTTTCAACTGAGTATCCTCATTTGATATGATTCTGATTAGGTTTCCCCTTTTCTACTTTATACAATAAACAAGGTTTCTCTTTTGGAGTATAAGATTTCAACTGTGTTTGTTTGGGTTAACTATAAGTCCTTAGACATGTTTTCATTTACAAATCTCAAAGTTGTTGATTAATATTTAGTGAATATTGTTTATTTTTTACATTGAGATTGTGTGATAATGATTTAAATGTCAAGATTGTGTGATAATGATTTAAATATCTAGTTAGTAATTTTACAATTTTATATTGAGATTGTATTATTTATATTGGATGGCTTTTCATATTTTATTTTATTGTTATTGGAAATATAATATAGAACTAAATAATTATTACATGGTGAAATTGAAATCAATTATGTGGTGCAATGTTTAATAAATTCTGATAAATGTTAAAACATATTTTTGTTTTTATATTCTTTGTTGAAATATAATACAAAAGTAGAAGATTATTACATGGTGAAATTGACATGAATATTGTGGTGAAATGTTTACTAAATTCTTATAAATGTTAGAATGGATTTTTACTATATTAATTTGGAATTGTTGTTTATAGTCAATGTAAAATTATGGTTTATAACATTTTTTATCTAAAATTTATTTATTTTTATTGGGAAACTATGAATTCAAATAAAATTTATATTTGGGTTAATTAAACATTTATCTCACATATAATATATATGTGAGCTAGCTCACATATAATATATGTGAGGCCCTCTCCATGTACAGGGACAGACCTGAATTCATGCCTATCCCTGTACACAGATAGAGCCATATTCGACCATGTCCCATTACAACTAACATGAACATACTACTTATATGGTATAGATACTAGTAATACCGGACCCGAGGAGTTGTCTGAGATTTACCAACGAATATGGTAACATATGAACAAGTGGAATCGGTATGCATACTCTGATACATGGTGGTATAGATAATAGCCATAGTATTCCATGGATATCATACAGAGATTAATGGCCTATACCTTAGAATCAAAATCAACACTCTTAACTATATCGTAATATTCACATTGTTCATACGGGTAAGATATGAAGTTGATTCCATCGATTTAGCTCTATCTTAATCAGAGTAAGTAAAACCCATCTGCATTGGATAAGAGTATACGCTTTGTAAGAGCCTTGTTAATGATGCTACTAGTGTAATTATAGTGTTGCTTATAGTAATAACTCTATTTACACTATTCAATACAAGTAATAAGGATAAAGAATCGCGTAATATATAATAGTTATAACATGTGGTATTGATATAGAAGAGTATTGGTCACTATGCTCATATAACTATGATTGATATTAATACAGTGTGACCATAACTGTGCTTATATTATGTAAATATGATAGGTCTCATCTTTTGTTAGGTTATCAACTTTAACTATTCTATTCCTAATATGATTCCATTTTAATTCCCTGAATAATTCGTATTACTCGGAGCTAAGTGGGGCATCACCCCTAGTTATAGTGTACATACTAGTGAACATACAATAATCATAGACTATTTGAATCATAGAAGCATTACCATTAGTTAATATGGATCCATATTACATATATAGGTAATGGTATACATCTTGTTGTATGTGTTGTTACTAATATATCATGACATATATCGTATCTAAGATTTTAGTAATAGACGTGATTACAATACCATATTTAAGATGAGTTACAATACCATGTATTCTCCCTATAAGTGTATGTTTCCCATTAACTACAACATAGTGATTAGTGTATTAGCTAGTCTAACAAGCTCAGTATCATGGGAACAATAGGGATAAAGTAAGTGTACAAAAACATGAATCAAACCTGTTTTAATCATACCAGCTAACGGTATAGGGTTTAACATGATGAAGTAATGAGATAATATGATATGAGACCACAACAAGCCCTGTGAAAAAAACTGAATTACACTACATTCTTTGCTTAGAAGTAATGTCAGCATATTCAATACATAATGACACTCATGTAGGATATGAATATGACATATACTAGTTGTGCTCATATGTTATAGGTATACACTTCTTATACATTTTCATATTTATGGAATTGGTTCTTACTCAATACTAAAAAAAATACAACAATAGCCTTTACATTAAACTTATGATACTCTACTCTATGCTTCTATGATCTCAACATAATATAGGGTTATGACTCATACAAGAAGCTTTGTTCATGTTCTATGATGTGTAACAAGGATAACTATAAGCATAATATAGATAATATTGAATCCATAGTAATAACTAAGAGTAATACATAGCTAAACTGATGTGTGTTTGATATATTGTTATCCCTATTTGAGCTTATTGTATCTCCATATTAAGATTACATGACTAACATGAGATATGAACATAATCATAATCCAGTAATGTTTGAATATGATGAATATAGTCGCATAAGAAACTTCATATATAACGAATCAGTGTTGTATTGAGAATCACTGCCCTTGTTTCAACATAACGTAGCTTAGTTCGATATGTATTCACGCACCCTAACCTATCTAGAAGAAAAACATAATCACAACCGATGGCCTATTCCATCCATTCATTTTATCTTATCATAGCATCTTCAATCTTGGTTAACTCTATACTAGTGTAATCCACTATTCATTGCACTACATATTTGATAGAGTCATTGTTTCCAGCTTTACGTACTATTGATTAGGATGAATTCAGGATTTTCCTTGTACATGGACTGGTTGTATTCGGCCCTTTCTATGTACAAGGACAAGCCCGAATTCTGTCCTTTCACTCTATATGGACAGAGAATTATTTGGCCCTGTCCATGTACAAGGATAATTGAAACGAGAAACTCTTGAATGATCTTGTTCTTGTATGTCCCATATAGTATTATTACTCTTCTGCACATTGGAAAAATTACATAAAATTTAGATTCCCGTCTCCTTGACCCAACAAAGTAGATCAACTCTTTTTTCTCCACTTTTTTTCTTCCCTTGCCAACAATTCTTTTTCGCATTTTCTAACCTTTTTAATGTCAAAAAGTCATGTTCAAAGAAGATCCCATTGGAATACATCAAGACAAGAATTTTTTTTTTGTAATTTTATATGATTTTGTATTTTTGTGTAATTATGTTTTTTTTTTAATTTTTTATGTTAAATTATTTCAAGTTAAATGTTGTAATTACTTTCAAATGTATGTGTAGAAAATGAGTTTAGTGTGAGGGAAGACAATGAAAGAGAGAGTGGGTGTCACGAAAATTCTAATGTTGGTGAAGATGGTGAAGGTGGATTTAGGAGGTGACTTTATCAAGAAACATAAGATTACACACCTACGTCCACCTATCCTTTGGATGTTGGTGATGAGCTTCCCTGGGAAGGGATTACTGAAGCAATGACCCTTCAACGATGCTTAGGTGTTAAAAGAAGGTTGGAACACGATTTGAGGAGCTTGGATCTCCCTCGGGAGAGTAAACAAAGCTTGGAGATTGTTTTTCATTCTTTGCAAAACTTTATGGATTCATATAAAAAGATGGGGCCCACCACTAATAGTTTTATCGATCTGATGAGGAGGCGAAAGTCAGAGGTGATGGGCCCTGATAAATGGGACGTAGTAAAAAATAAAGTTTCAAAAGAAAACGCTATTTATATGTTCAATTTCCAATATGCACCAAAGAAGAGATGTTGAAGGTGAAATATTTTAAGCACCCCAACATAACAGGACATTTGTATAACAGATTTTTGGTAGCATATGGAAAATTATCGTGGAATGATGAGGTTCCACATTATTTTTCTAGACACTTTTATGCATATTTGTTCATGGAAATACACCCTGATTATAATAGCCTACCGTTCGATTATTATGGGGATGGTAAAGGATGAACATATGATCGAAGAGGGGCATATTGAAATGCAACATTGCAGAGGCCTCCACAAACTCTAGTATCTCTCTCAACAAGGGTATTTTCTTCACATTCATAGTTGTGAGCTTCATCAGAGGTTGGAAAAGAGCCTAGAAATGCAATCACGAAAAATTTCGAATCAATTTTTTATGGTGTTGATGTTGGTTTGAACCGTCAGCGAGCATAAGTTAGTTCTAAGGAAATTGTTTTTTATAAAACAAATGTGAAGTTAGATACCATGTCAGTAGAATATCTTAAGGAGTATGCACAAATTTTTTGTGATGGTTGGAAGGAGGTGATTCAGAATGATGAACCAAACATCGGATTAGTATGTGTTCTAGTTAGTAAATTTTCGACGCATTTTATGATAGCTTACTTCTAATTCTAGATCTAAATACATATCATTGTATCTATAGAAATAATTGAGTTATTATTGTCATTAATTACAACTTGAAGATATGTTAAACGAATCTCCAGTAAATAGGGAACTTGATTCCACAAGTTTAAATTTGGATGGGTTGAGTTATGTATGTGTTTTCTAATATCCATAGATAAGCACTTTAGTTGTCCAATCTCCAATATTTTGAATAAGATCAAGAACATGACATTTATAATTTTGTATAAATATGAACACATTGTATGCTAGATTTATTTCTTAGTTGTGTTGTTCACAGATCCCTATTCAATCTCCTACTACTTGGGTAGGTTTGTCCCAATTCTCATTGAGAGAGTTTGAATAGGGTGGGAGTTCACAGGTATCAATGCATGTTGAAAAAAAAAATAGTTATATATTAAAATTGCAAATTGTCATTTAAATTATTAATTTAAAAGAAGAATGTCTTAAAAAATATTTAATTTATTGAATCATAGGTTGGCACATCATAGACATTATATGTTTCAAAATTTAAAACTACAATTTAATGTGTTAAAATAATTTAAATTTAATTTTCAAATTTTCAAATTTGAAATGTGTTATATAGGGAAATGTGCAGAAGAGAGTACCTCAGAGTGTCCTTGAACAAAATGTAGAGAAAATAGTGTGGGAGATTGAGATTCAGGAGGAAGCATCCATACTTGGGAAGGATGTGTCTATTCATGATGATTCATAAATGTATGTTCATTGCACATTACTGAGTTATAATTTTCTTTTTTGTTTGGATTTTATACAAAAATATTCAAGCTTATTTTTGTTGAATAAGCTTATATTTTTTACTTTTTTAAAATTTTTGTTTTCTCAAATTTTTAGTTTAGCCTTTCCTATTCATATGGTTACTAAACTAGTGTCTATATAAATTTTCAATGCTTTGATCAATTACTTTGAAATATATAGAACCCCTAGATATAAGCTTAGAATTGTCTTAAATGGTACATTAAAGATTATTTATGTTTAGATCATTATGAAGACCTAATTTTGAACTTGAACATTTGATTATTTGAGAACATACTCTATCCCACATCAGAAAAGGGGAAGTTTCTAAATTTTCTTCGATTGCATTCCTTGACTTCTTTTCCAATAATGGCGTAGTATGGACATTTGTGCTTTCTGCATACAACGAAGTTAAATCCTTCTTGCTAGGGTATTTTCAAACTCTTAACTAAATTTGTTACTAACCACAAAAACCAACATTTAAGTAGACTTAAAAAAAATCTATGTATGTTCATGATCTCACTTCTGTTTAGATTATGACGAAGGCATATTTCAAAGAACATTTGATTATATGTAATATGAATACATCCAAAAGACCAAAGATTTAATTGGTTTTTGAAGAATGACTTAATATATGTTAAGGTTTGTGTTTTCTTCATGTACATGAAAGATTATATGAGAACATCTATTCCACCACAGAAAGAGGAGATAAGTATTTTCTTGAAGAATAGTTTTTAAAATGGAGATTTGTGAACTTTCATAGATACAAGTAATTACTTGGAAGAATGGCTTAATATGGAGATTTATGAGTCCTTTAATTTGTTTCATAGATATAACTAATTTATTGGAAGAATGACTTAATATGGAGATTTATGAGTTCTTTAATTTGAAAGGGAATTTGAGGTAATTGGATTATATGAGAACATCTATTCAAATGCAAAAGAGTAGATAAGTATTTTACTGCTAAGGAGATAAGCATTTTATTGTTGAGTAAATAAGATCACATGGCATGAGAATTTCACCTAAGGGATTTGGGACTTTATCCACAAGGAGATAAGTATTTTATTGAAAGAATGACTAAATATGGATATTTGTGAACTTTATGCATACACAACTATATTTATTTTCACACTCTGATCACAAAAATTGGTTTCCAAGAACACAATTTTTCTCTTTAAATTTTTTTAAGATTTTAGATAAGATTTTACAAATTGTTTAAATCATGTATTCTTAATGTGGAGAATAACTAATTTGGAAGTTTCAGAACTTTGTAATGGAATTTTGGTTTAAAAAAAGAGTAATAAAAATAGAGGGATAATCTTGAATCCTAGGAAGTCTTATGTTATTATTTCTTATTGTTTATTTAATATTTAGTTAAAGTATATATGTTAATATGTGTTATTTGTTTTTTTTTATTGTTTTTTATTATTACAGATGTTTACATTATATTTGGTGGAAAGGAGTATGTTGGAAGATGAGACTTAACCCTTTTGGTATGTATGTCAATTTTGATTTAATCACAACTTGTTTTATTTATCTAAAATGGTCCACGTGTACATTTTATTTAAATTTGTAAATATATTATATTGTAAATTTTTAAATTTTGAATTTCACAAATGTTTTGTTTTGTAGGTATGAATTGCAGGTACGAAGTGATCCATCTTAAAGAGATGGCTTAGTGTTCATAATTTTGGAGTTAAATGTATTAGTTTTTATTATCATCCTAAAATGAATGTGGAACCTATGTATTTTGTTCTGTAACTATTCAAACTTTGATTATATATATATATATGGAGCTCAAAATATCAATTTTTTGTCTCATATTTGATTTCTCTTATATTGTTTATGATGGTGGAATATATTGTTTATTGATTCATATTTGATAAATCTCTTATATTATTTATGGTAGTGAAACTTATATTGTTTATGACTGTGACAGGATAATTTATGTTTTATGGACAACAAATTATAATTTCAATAGGTTTTCTTCATCTCTGGTTCGTGTCAACTCGCCTTAAATTTATTTCCATCCCTCCTCTCCCTTGTTTCTTCTCGATGCCAAGGAAAAGGAGAAAATCCAAGAGAGGGGATTCGCGATATAGCTCGTGGGGAAGAGGACAAAAAAACACTCTAGACTTTCCTCCAACTACAACTCATTCCTCCACTCTGGATCTCCCTCCTCTGTCATCCCCGTGGGCTTGTATAGTGGAGTGGTTTAACAGCATGGGTAATTCACTCATCTTTGCACCTAAGCTCAACCCAGAATTGTTCCCC
>ML784645.1:382619-409181 GCA_009831015.1 Picea engelmannii | reverse complement strand
TGCCTCCCCCCATACTTCTTTCATAGTTCCACCACCACCTTCATGTCCTCTTTCACCCCCTCTTTCTCCTCATGCACAACCTTCATGTGCTCTGTGCGATGGGTTTATGGAGCTACATAATTCTTTTGACAACATCTAGAAGTCAGTCTTCAAAGTTAAGTGTGATATGGAAGAGATGTTGAATAGAGATGAACTTCTTGAAATTTGTGAAGAGCATTTGGAGACTCTCATCTGCACTCTCCTTCACACCACTTTGGACACAGGGTCTTCATCCCCAAACATTGTGCATAATCCTCAGAGGAAACGGAAGCCAAGCCCAAGATCCAGATGAAAACGATGCTCATAGTTTTTCATGTTTTTTTCATGTCTTTAGACAGACTACTTGTCTTGGCTCTAGACCTCCTTAGTTTCTAGTCTTAGAACAAAAATATGTCACATGACAAATTTTTCTCCTTTTTCTGCAATTGTGAACTATTTGGACAAGTGGTAGCATTGGTTTTCCATTTGGGCGATGCAACCATTGTCTCACTGGTTACCATGAGATATGTAATTTTTTTATACCAAAAGGCTTTAATACATCTTTCTAACATAAAAAAATAAATAAATCAATTTTTATGATTTTATAATTTCAATTTTTATGATGGTTAAAGGATAAGATTTTTCTTAAAGCCACATGTTCTGGTTTCGTTTTTGTGGAAGAACATGTGGCTATTAGGTGGAATTGTATATACATAATTAGTTATTAATATAAGTATTCTACTTTATTTACAAGAAGAAAAAAAAAGGTTAATTTATGTTTTACTATACTGTGCTGGAATTAAAAATGTTTTATTTCATTTTATTTATAAACATCATTGTTTTATTTCCAACAATAAGCTGGTTATGCTAGTCTTTGGTTTCTTTTCGAGCTTTCAATATATTTATTCAAGAAAATGTGAAATAAAAGGGTGTACTTTGAAATAAAAATTGAAATAGAAGCATGCTTTAGAACCTATTTTAATATGTAAAATGAAAACATACTTTAATATAAGTAAGCAATTTTCATTAAAATTTATATTGATATAAATTGTTTATTTACCGAAAATGGTGATCTGGAAATTATCAATCCTTTGCACATTGGAAGTATTCCGTAATGCCATTAATATGACACCTACAATTAATTGAGGTATTCACTATACCATTAATGGAAGTATTCATTATTACAATCCAACACTAAACTGGTTATGTTAGTCTTTGGTTTCTTTTCGAGCTTTCAATATATTTATTCAAGAAAAGGTGAAATAAAAATATGTAATTTGAAATAAAAATTGAAATAAAAACATGATTTAGAACCTATTTTAAAATGTAAAACCAAAATACACTTTAATATAAGTAAGCAATTTTCACTAGAATTTATATGATATAAATTGTTTATGTATCGAAAAAGGGTAGGAAATGGTTGATGGAAATTATCAATCATCCACACATTGGAAGTATTCACTAATGCCATTAATATGAAATCTATCATTAATTCAATTAAAATTATGAAAATGTAAATGCAGGAAACCAAGTATTAGTAGACGACCTGTTATGTTTTATTTTTTGTTATCAGGCCATAAAATTAAATTCGTTTTTAACTTAAGTTTTTTTCAATCAAACTCAATGAAAACTATGTTTAATGTGTATAATATAAGTAGTTTTAGGTTCATCATACACATTTTTCAAGTAGCTCATAATTTCAATTTTCTTCAGAATATTGAAATCTAAATGCATAAATTTAACAGTTTAGTATAATATCAACACATTTGGAATCAAAATTCACAATTTTATAATTAAAATTGATACTTTTTAATATGTATTTAAAATTTTTAATTATGATGTTAATCATATGTGTTAGGTCTTGAATTATTTAATTAGGATGTGAATCATACTTTTAAAGATGTCTTTAAAGTATTTATAAGAAATCAATAGTCCCTTATAATGACATGGAAATGGGTCCTAGTTTTGATATGAAGTTATCCTCTTCATATGAAAAAGCATTGAACAATCATTGCAAATAATGAATTCAAATCCAGATGTAGTAAATTAGTTACATGCATTAAAGGATTTGTGTATACGATATGGATAATTTGTAGGATTAAAGTATAATCATCCAAAGTATAGTTCAATTTAGGTTCCCTAGATACAATCTATAGGTTCTTCCCTAAAATTGTAAATAAGGCTTAATAAACTTTACAATTCATCAAAAATATAACTTTTGATAATTGAATGGACACAACTGGAAATGATTCTAGAATCCTAGATATTCATAAATACGTGTACTTTCAATGAAAGATATAAAATTATGGAATGTACATGTAACTTGTTTGAAGAAATCATAATGTTATTCCATCTTCAATTATATGTTCATGAACAGCTTTGGACATTTTCCATTTTCAATTTTTTTTTTCTTGATTGAACTTCTATTAACTTTATGTGTGCAACACATACCAAATGACTATATTCAAAACTTATGACATCTGACTGGTAGTCTTGTAAGTGAACATGACTATCGGTTTGAGGGGTTTCTTGAAAACAATATCCTTTCAATGCGATGGATCCTCTTCCATATATAAAACTGTTATCATCAAAATCTTCTAATAACCTCATCTTTTGTTATGTGCATCACATCAAATAATATTTCACCTTTTCATTGTTGTCTATAGGTGAAACCACAACAATGACATATCATGCAAATAATTTTATATAATGGACAACAAATAGTTCATGTTAGATTATCACACAAGTACATCTACAAGTTATTTGAAAAAATTTAAATATAAAAATTACCTTCTCTAACAAGATCAAAAACTCTATCGCCATCAACTGACACTATAGTTTCGTTTGATTACATCTCCTCTGAGCTTGCAAGTGGCAATTTCCCTTTTATATTAAGTTTGGTATGTGTCCAATCTTTAACATATTCTACATTTTTGTTTTCGCAAATTTCTATGGATTATGTGTCCTTTATGCAAACTGAACAAAAACAAGACTCATTTCTTCTATCAAATGAAAACACATTTTGATAGCGTTTTTTTTTAACTAAATGCATTTTTTGTGTCCCATGTATTGTACCCGATTCATATGGGATTGATATATTTACATATTGGATTCGAACATACCAAAAAAACCTGAACAAGACAATAACTTTTTAACTTGAAATATCTCAAGAAAATGATTGAAGATTGAATATAAATTTGAGCACGTGAATAAAAATATCTTGTTTACATGTGTAACATGTATATATAAACACACCTGCACACACCCCTTCACATATTATTTTCTTGGCTTAGCGCCATTTTGATCTGTTCAACAAGTTGATCAACAGATTCAAATCAATCGGCATGAGGGTTCATCTGATACCTTCGAAGTGACCATTTTACACATTCCCCTGGACCGTCATGCTCTCCTTTTCCATGACCAGTCTCAAAAAAATTCTAGCAATGTGTAATGTTTGATTTTTTATGAAGAAGACACAACCAATAGAATGATCATGAAGATTTGAATTGACTCGTACACCCATGTGACCATATCCAATGTCGATCGAATCCGATCCCACGTTGTTTCAATGAATCATAAAATTTATCAAAATAATGTTGTGCATAATGTGTGTCGTGTGCTCGATCATCACTTGTCATTGGTTCTTTCTATGTTATCAAGAGTCCATTAAGAATGTCTATATAGAACGTGGACAAATATAGTGCCTTGATCAGAATGATAATATTCACTCTGTATTTCTTTTTGTACATCGAATGTGTAATTCTCTGCAAAATAAACTACAAACAAAATTATCCCTAGTGGAAACACTTCACGTGATTGTTTGAATTGTAATTCTTGTCATTGAGATCTATGTGAATGCTTCGTGTATTTATAAATTTCTTCTTCAAATTTGATGAAGGAGCATCGTAAAAAGTCAAGCAAGCATGAAGGCAGAAGACAGTTGGAAGACCACCAGTGCACATTTTGAAATATTTTTGAAACATTAATGTAATGGTTAAAAGAAAGCGTAATTGCGTATTGTAAACAGATCATGAGCGATTCTCTCTCATCTGTAGGAGGTAGAGGCATTTATGCGTAGTAAATGAAAGTAGGTAGATTTGAATGTTAGATTAGACAATTTAGAGAGCAAGAGGAAAAAACAACTATAGAAACCCTCATCTTTGCATCATTGTATCAATTAGAATGAGAACATTAACATAGAGCAGAGGAGAGTTGTAGCAGAGAGTAGTAGAGAAGAACCCATGTACAAAAGTTCTGAATTAATATATGAAGCTTGATTCAGATTCATGGTGTTATGATGTTTTCTGTGTATACATTCTAAATGGTATGCTTATGGTTGTTTATTCTCTTTGTTATGCATTTACTTTAATATTGTGTGAATGTATGATTTCATGTTGAATGTTTGAAGTCTGAGAGAGAGAGAATGAGTTTCAATTGTTTCTATTCTTGAGTGAGAAGTTCCTGCAAGGAATGCAGTGAAATCGTCCACAAGGAGTGCATTGATGAAGGTTCAGAGTTTATCTCTGAAATCTCAGAAGGGATATCGTTGTTTTCATTCCAACAGAAGTGAAGGAGTAGCACAAGAATCCATGCAAGGAGTGCGTAGGCACTGGAAGTCTTAGGACTTATCAAAAAAAGAGGAGTTGAAGGATTGTGGTTGCATAGGAGTTGCACAGAGTCGAGAGATTCTAACAGTTAGAAATATTTGAAGGATTGTTGCAAGGAGTGCATGCAGGAGTCTTCTGGAGACTCGAAGTTGTAAGAAATCTCAGGAGGAGTAGCATTCTTGAAGTGTTCGAAGAAAATTCAGGAAGGTCACAGCGAGGGGACATTAGTTCATTTCATAGAAGTTGTCGAGGAGGAATGAATGGTCAAAATTCTCCTAGGAGAGCTTTCAAAGTTGCGAGAACTGTAGGATCTACATAAGTTGCAAGGTGGATAGGGGAGGACGAATCCATTAGTTGGTATCAGGAATCAACGTGGACCGTTGATAATGACCTATTGTGAGTCGTCAGATCATTTCGGGGTTCGGGAACCTGAGAGGATAGTGGCTTGGAATTGAGAGTTTCGAACTCCTGATATCCAAGAGTCCTAAATCACGCTAGTTGTTGGATTGAAGGGAGGCTTATAGTCGTTGATCCCATTAGAGGTACTATTTTAGAGTTTGGGGTTTTGAAGGTGGAAAAGAGATGGGAGCTTTGCATCCGAATCCACAAAATAGCGAAGTCTGAAACCCTGATGAAGTGACACAACCTGTGTGGAAGTCAACTTTTGGTTGACCTATTGAGTTTCGACATTTTGGCATTTGGGAAGACGAGGAGTAAGAGATTCTTTGTTCTGAGATTCCCAAAATCACAAATATGCAATAAGGCGTGCAATATGAGGACGTGGAAATATTTCGGGGATTCGTCACTTTGGGTTTCGACAGTTGGAAGGCCGGGAAACTCAACGACAGGTATCGTGAGGTCGTGAACCCCGAAGCCCTGAATTTGAATAGGGTGCGATACTATTGCAGCCCAGGGGAATTGAGTTGGTGCCTGGTGTTTGTAAAAATAGGCTTAGCTCATAAGGACCTGTGGATAAATTGGTTGAAGGTTCTGATAGGAATCCAAAAGAGTCACTTCGGCTCAGAGGGAATTTTGAGCGATCCTGAGAGTGGATCTTGACCTGCAGGTTGGGGGTTTGCGGCAGTTGTGGTATCAGAGCCCAGAAAGGTTTCCTTGCTTTCTGTAGTAGAGGAAGGAATAATATTTATCAGCCATGCCACTGAGAAGAAGAGACAGACCAGTGCCTGATCCAGCAGTGGAAAGGGAAATGCGTGAACTATGTGCCAGGCTTGATGCCATGGAGACAGCATAGAGGCGCACAGTTGACACTGGGGATATCAGTGAGGCTGACAGTGAAAATGAAGTTGGACATGGAGAAGAAGTCACAGTCGAAGATGTTGTAGACGAACGCCTATTCAGGGCAGTTGCAAGGATAGGTGCTAGGGAAAAATGGAGATTCCCATGTATGAAGGGAACTTAGATGTTGAAGAGCTTCTAGACTAGATTAGAGCTTTGGATAAATACTTCGACTATGAGGATGTCGAGGAAGATAGGAAATTCAAACATGTTGTCACAAGAATTAAAGGGCATGCAACATTGTGGTGGGATGAACTGCAGGCTGACAGACACTGCAAAGGCAAGCAGAAAATCAAAAGTTGGGATAGAATGGTTGTGAATATGAAAGAAAAATTCATACCCAAGGATTATCAAATTACTCTGTTTCGGAGAATGCAGAATTTGAGATAGAAGTTAATGACAGTGAAGGAGTAGACTGAAGAATTCTACAAACTGAACATCAGGGCAGGTCATCGAGAAAGTGATGATGAAAAGGTATCCATATACATGAATGGTTTGAGATATGACATCCAATATGAGATGATCATGATGATCATTTGAAATGTAGAAGATGCTTATCAGATGGCTCTGAAAGCTAAAGAAAAGATGAGCTGGAAGCGGGGTCAAAGAGGTTGAGGCAGAAGTTAATCCAGAGGCAAGACAGTTGCCCAAGACAAAGCTCAGAGACCTCAAGAAGAGGGAAAGAAACCTCAAAATAAGCATGAAAGAGGAGGAAGCTCACAGAGAGGACATTATGTTGATAGAAATAATTTTCCTCAAACCATTGGAAGAGGAAGAGGCAAAGGTGGAGAAATAAAATATTTTGCTTATGGAAAAAATTGACATAAATCCTATGAATGTCCAAATAGAAACAAATAAGGTGGTGAGACTCACATTGCCAAAGCATAATGATAGAATATTGAGGCAGAAGATGCTGAGGGTGGAAGATCACTCGTGATGAGAAAAATTCTCTTAATGCCAGAGAAGGAGGTAGAGAACCCAGTCCAAAGGAACAAACTTTTTCGGACTGCTTGCAAGACCAAAGATAGGGTATGCAAAGTCATCGTGGATAGTGGTAGCATAGACAATATCATTTATACAGAGATGGTAGAAAAGATGGAGCTAGAGACTATTGTACATCCAAGCCCATACAGAGTTTTGTGGCTACAAAAAGGACATCAGGTAAATGTCACTAAAAAATGTTTAGTTGAATTTAAAATAGGAGGATATAAGGATGAAATATTATGTGATGTCATTCCCATGGATGTTTGTCATCTATTGCTGGGTAGACCGTGGCAATATGACATAAATGTGATTCATGATGGGAGAAAGAACACATACACCCTGGAGAAGAATGGGAGAACTCACATGTTGTTGCCAATTAAGGATAAAGAAGTGAAGTACTTCTCATGAGTGGGAAGGAACTTCTTAAGGAGGTTAAGAAGAAGGAAGATACACAATTCATTGTGGTCAAGAAGCCTAGAATTGTTTTAACTAGTAGAAGAGTGGATGATTTACCAGAAGAAAAACATAAGTTCCTAAAAGAGTTCGCTGATATAGTAGTGGATGAACTACCTCATTCGTTGCCACCTATAATAAGTATAAGACATCATATTGATCTTATATCTGGAGCTAGTTTACCAAATAAAGCAGTGTACAGATTGACGGCGCAAGAGAATGAAGAGGTCAAGAGACAGGTACAGGATTTAATGGACAAAGGGTTGATTAGAGAAAGCTTGAGTCCACGTGTTGTTCCAACAGTGCTCAACCCAAAGAAAGATGGAGGCTGGAGGATGTGCACAGACTCGAGGGCAATCATCAAGATTACCATCAAGTATAGATTTCCTTTGCCAAGGATGGATGATTTGATGGCTTGCTTGAGTGGATAAAAATGTTTTTCAAAAATTGATTTGAAAAGCGAATATCATCAAATTCGTATGAGAGAAGGTGATGAATGGAAGACAACATTCAAGACAAATGAAGGGTTGTATGAATGGCTTGTTATGCCATTTGGCTTAATGAATGCACCTAGTACTTTCATGAGATTGATGAATGAAGTCCTAAAAGAGTTTATCGGGAAATTCGTCATCGTATATATTGACGATATATTGATTTTTAGTAGAACAGAAATAGAACACTTGAAGAATTTGGCTATAGTGGTGAGGATATTACAACAAGAGAAGTTGCTAATAAATATGAAGAAATCAACATTTATGACGAAAGAACTCATTTACTTGGGTTTTTTTTATCTCTACGAATGAGTTGAAGATGGATTCGGAAAAGGTGGATGCAATTAAGAATTGGCCATCACCGAAAGGTGTGTTTGAAGTTCGAAGCTTCCATGGATTAGCTAGTTTCTACAGGAAATTCATTCAAAATTTTAGTGGGATTAGTGCACCGATGATGGACACGGTGAAGAAAAGACACAAATCTTTTCACTGGATAGAGGAAGCAGAGAAGAGTTTCAACTTGCTGAAGAAAAAGATTATTGAACAGCCAATTCTGGTGTTTCCAGATTTCAGTAAGACATTTCAAGTCAAGTGTGACGCTAGTGGATTTGCAATCGGAGCGGTCTTAAGACAAGATGACAGGTCGATCACATACTTCAGTAAGAAACTAAATGAAGCGAAGGTTGAATACTCCACATATGACAAAGAATTTTATGATGTCATACAAGCACTGAAGAAATGGAGACATTATTTGGTTCCTAAAGAGTTTGTTTTGTACAGCGACAATCATGCTTTGTAATTGATGACTCGACAGGAAAAGTTGAACCAAAAGCATGCAAAATGGGTTGAATACAGGCAAAATTTTACTTTTGTAACTAAGCATATTTCTGGAACTACTAACAAAGTTGATGATGGTTTGAGCAGGAAATGTTTTCTTATGCAAGAATTTAGAGTCAAAACTTTGGGTTTTGATAACCTCAAAGAAATGTACAAGGATGATCCAGATTTTAAGGAAGTGTATGAGGCATCTAAGAATCCAATTCTCAGGGACAAAAGCTAGTGGACCGATCATATGATCCAAGATGGATTATTATTCAGAGGCCATCAATTATGTATTCCAAAATTCTCCATAAGGGAGAATCTATTGAAAGAAAAACATAGTGGAGGATTGGTCGAACATTTCGGTCATGAAAAAATGTTCTCGAAATTAAATGGCTCTTATTTTTGGCCAGAAATGAGGACAGATGTCAAAATATTTGTGGACAGATGTGGAATTTTTCATCACACAAAGGGAAAAAGGTAGAACACAGTGTTATACCAGCCATTACCCATACCTGAGAGGTCGTGGGATGCAGTAAGCATGGATTTTGTATTGGGGCTGCCAAGAATGAAAAGAGGATTTGATTTAATCTTTGTGGTGGTAGACATATTTTCAAAGATGGCACATTTCATACCATGCCAGAAAACCAGTGACACAACTCATATTGCGAACTTGTTTTTCAAGGAATTTGCCAGACTTCACGGCTTGCCAAGGAGTATTGTTTTGGATAGTGACACCAAATTCGTGGGACATTTCTGGAGGACTTTATGGAAGAACCTGGTGAAAAATTTGTCATTTATCTCAACTTATCATCCTCAGACGGATGGGAAAACAGAATTTGTGAACAGGAGCTTAGGAGATTTGTTGAGGAGCCTACTGACTGAATAGCACAGTCAGTGGGATCATATTTTGCCACAAGCAGAATTTGCTTATAATGATTCGATTAATAGAAGAACAAGGTAGAGTCTATTCCAAATTGTATATGGAATGCAGTCAAGGGGAGTTTCTGAATTGAAAGATTCATAACATAATGAATTCAGGAGGGCTAGTGCAGAGGATTTTGCAGAAGCGATGAAACAGCTTCAAACCCGAATTAAGGAGCGATTGCAGAATTCAAGCTAGGAATACAAGCCCAGAGTAGATCAACACAGGCAAGAACTTCAGTTTGAAGTTGGTGATCTAATTCTTGCACATATGAGGAAAGAAAGGTTCCCAAGGGGAACATATAATAAACTGAAAATGAAGAAGAATGGACCATGCAGAGTCTTGACGAAATTTGGGGCAAACGCATATGAGATTGAATTACCCGATGGGTTCGGAATTTCACCGATATTCAACATCTCAGATTTGTACCCTTAGAAATATGAAGAAGCAGGGGCAGAAAATGAACAGACAGAGGTTCAATGGACTAAACAAATGCTCATAGATGAAAAACCATAGATGGAAAGTATACTTGACGAGAGAATCAGCAAGAGGACTAGGAGAAAAGAGTATTTTGAATACTTCGTCAAATGAAAGGGACATCCAGTTGAATATGCCAGCTGGGAAAATGAAGCAGAAATTCATAAGCATGGACAGACCGTGCAAGAGTTCATGAATAGGAGTTCATGAAAATTTTCAAGAAACGGAGTATGATGCAAGAGCATCATAAGCATTCAAGCAAGTGTGAAGGCGGAAGACAGCTGGAAGACCACCAACGCACGTTTTGAAATATTTTTGAAACATTAATGTAATGGTTAAAAGAAAGCGTACTTGTGTATTGTAAACAGATCATGAGTGATTCATTCTGATCTGTAGGAGGTAGAGGCATTTATGCGTAGTAAATGAAAGTAGGTAGATTTGAATGTTAGATTAGAAATTTTAGAGAATAAGAGGAAAAACTGACTATAGACACCCTCATCTTTTCATCATTGTATCAATCAAAATTATAACATTAGCATAGAGCAGAGGAGAGTTGTAGCAGAGAGTAGTATAGAAGAACCCATGTACAGAAGTTCTGAATTAATATATGAAGCTTGATTCAGATTCATGGTGTTATGATGCTTTCTGTGTATACATGCTAAACGGTATGCTTATGGTTGTTTATTCTCTCTATTATGCATTTTCTTTAATATTGTGTGAATGTATGATTTTGTGTTGAATGTTTGAAGTCTGAGAGAGAAAGAATGAGTTTCAATTGTTTCTCTTCTTGAGTGAGAAGTTGTTGTAAGGAGTGTAGTGAAATCGTCTACAAGTAGTGCGTTGACAAAGGTTCAGAGTTTATCCTTGAAAGTTCAGGAGGGATACCATTGTTATCATTCCAATAGAAGTGTGGGAGTAGCACAGGAAGTCGTGCAAGGAGTGTGCAGGCGTTGGAATTCTTATGACTTATCAACAAAAGGGGAGTTGAAGGACTGCAGTTACAGAGGAGTTGCAGTGTAACAACCTAATATTTCTAAACATCATTAAGTTTCATAAACATTTTATTTCGTAAACTGAAACAAATACTTCCTAGCATAATATGGATTATCATAAAAGAAACTTCAGTAACTTAGATTTATCAATAAATATTGATTTCATGGCAGAAAGAAATAAATACATAACTTAACAAAGTACCTGGTTCTGATGCTAATTTCTATTGCCTCTGTGCCTTGCTGCTGCCTTCCTGCTTCCTACTACTAGATCAACCCTGCCACAAACAGGAAAATAACTGCCCAAAACTACTGTCGTCCCTACCAACTAGGAAAACTACCTAGCTCCAGGATATCTATGGATATCCTGGCCCCCGTTCCCAAAACCTTCAGCAACTCGATGCCTCAACTGATCAAAAGCCACAGTCATAAACTCTGTGCTCACAACAAGTCCGAAGATCCTCCAGAATCCATCCCCCTCCAATGTCGAATCTCCCTCCATCAACCTTCCCCCCTTCCCTTATTCCTCCTTCGCCGACTCATGCAGTTACTCCTCCAACCACCCCCCGTGCCTGTCCCTTCTCCCCCCTTAAATGTTTTATCTTCTCGGGATTCATAGGCTCCCTCTCTGCATATGCAACCATTTTTTAACATTTTTCATTCATCTTTTAAATTTATTTCACGGGTCATTAAATGTGATCTGTAGTTAGAGTATTACTTAATTAATCACGATTATTTTCTTTAATTAATTTTACTTTATAGTCTTTAAATATTTATTTAATTAGGGTCCTTACATACACCCACCCTTCAAGAAACTTCATCCCAAAGTTAAGGATCGGATGGTACAAAGGAAAAGAGCATGGTTTACCCATTCACAACAAGTAACTAACATTATCAGTAAGTCAAGAAAGCTCATTCATACTAGTGTATATGTACAAGAAATGCATGTGTAGCTAGTATATGCAAATCTCATGCATGTACTAATAATCAAACTATCATCCTTTAATAATTTAGGTATGCATTCAATCCAGTCAGCAAGACTAGTCTTTTATAAAAGACAACAATCAATTAATTGTGTGAGAAATCGTTTAATTACAATTGTCCAGTTCAATAATTTATTTTAAACAATTGTGGTTTAGTTACATCATAATGAATATTCATATATACACATTTCTCTTCATCAAATTCCACCACATGATAGATCTCCATATTGTCTCAACTATTACTACTCATCCTTCCTCCCTAACCTACTTCCAACTCCATTCCTATCCATCCTCTGCTAGACTATCTTGGAGCGTCAGCTATACTGACCTAACTCCAAATAGAACCCGTAAGTGGAAGGGTCGCTATCTCGACCAAGCTTCCCTAGAAGGCAACTGACAGTCATCATCACACGTCTTGGGGAGCGTGAACTAGCACCGTTCTCCCATGACTTCAGGTTTCGGAGGATACACGGTGGGAAATGCCTCCACCCCTCCTAACCATATCCAGGGTCAACACCCTACAATGGAGGATACATGGTGGGAAATGCCTCCACCCCTCCTAACAGAACCAGGGTCAACACCCTACCGTGGAACATATAGGGGCACCATGTTGCTGGAGGTTTTGTCATCCTTTATTCGGTTTTGGGTAGTGTTAGTACCAAAATCATGCAGTAGTCCACATATCATAGCGATGTATCAAAAACCATATAAATTTCACATACATTATTCATACCATAATGTTTCTTGGTTAGTGGTCCTGATATCCATTTTTATCATCATTATCACTTGGTTATTTCATAGCCCATAACCTCCATGTTAGTCTGTAACACAAAATCATACATTTCTATGCATTATCATCATATAATCGCATACCATCATCATTTCCATTTGGTATCCCCGTACCGATAAATTAACATCAAAGTTTCCAATTAGCATTAGATTTCATAATATACCATAATTCAAATTCGTCACCCATTCAAAAGATCATCATTTGCTCAAAATAGACTACATTGTATCCAACATCATTCTAATAGTATTCAAACATTCATTACTTTCACTTTCTCACAGTATGTCGCATCTTATACATCATCATCAATAACATTTAACATTCGTAAAATTTACATTCACATAATAGATTGCATTACATGCATCATCATCACCAACATTTAAACATTCATAAAAGTTCATAAATTTTAAAGTTTAAGTGTATCACTTAATAGTTTCACTATGACTAGAAATAAAATTGTATAGGCCTCAGGTAATCCTAGCTTTCTAAGTCAAAAGGTGGTGTTACATACATCCCACCTCCGAGAAACATGTTCTCGAAGTGGTCAAAATAGTGAGGGATAATCTCGCCGTAGTGTCTCGACGTCTTCCCAAGTAGCAGATCCTGGACTATACTTGTCCCACTGGACCTTAACTTGGTCTACCAATCGGTTTTTGAGCTGTCGGACTGTATGGTCCAATATGCGTAACGGTTCTACCGTGAGGGTTCCCATGTCCGATACCTGTAATTCTTTCCAATTTAGTTTATGTGATTCATCAGCAACATAATGACGTAAAACAGATACATGAAATACAATATGAGTTTTATGCAAGTGGGGTGGTAGTACGAGACGATAGGCAACGGGTCCAATTTTCTCTTGGACCCTAAATGGCCCTATAAATCGAGGTGACAACTTTGTCCCCTTCCCAAACCGTATGGTACTCTTATTAGGCCTGATATGAATGAAAACTTGGTCCCCCACTTCATAATTTCGGTTGGTCCTGTGTGCATCCGCATAACTTTTCTGTCTATCCTATGCTTCCTTTAGTCTCTGCCTGATCTGAATCACCTGTTCCTCCATTTCTTGAATCAATTCTGGCCCAACTGTTACTCAGTATTCTAATCTATCCCAACTCAATGGTGTTCTGCATGGCCTTCCATACAAAGATTCGTATGGTGGCATTCCGATGGAACTATGATAACTGTTATTGTAGGCAAACTCTACCAAAGGTAGGTACTTCTCCCACTGGATTTGATTATCCATTACATACATCCTAAGCATGTCTTCCATAACTTGGTTTACTCTCTCAGTTTTCCCATCTGTTTCAGGATGATAAGTTGTGCATAAGTTCAACTGAGTCCCCAATGCTGACTGTAAACTTGTCCAAAACCTAGATGTGAATCTGGAGTCCCTATCTGAAATAATCTTCTTTGGTATCCCGTGCAAATGAATAACCTCTCTTATGAACACTCGTGCCACATCAGTAACATCATAAGTGTCTCTAACCAGAATGAAATGAGCACTCTTGGTTAGCTTATCCACTATCACAAGAATGGCATTGTGTCTATGAGATGTGAGTGGCAACCCTACAACAAAATCCATTGAGATGACTTCCCACTTAGACATAGGGACATCATGTGGTTGTAGGAGGCCTGCTGGGTGATGGTGATCGACCTTCACTTGTTGACACTCTAGGCATCTGGCGACGAAATGGAATACATCGCACTTCATGCCTACCCAAAATAAGAGTTTATTCATTTCTACGTACATCTTCTTCACACCCAGATGCGTACAATAAAGTGATCTATGGGCTTCCTTCAGTATGATGCTTTGAATATCCCCATTCTCTGGGATATACATCCTTCCTTGATATCTTAACAATCCATCTGTTTCCAGATTATATCCTTCATACTTTGGGTCTAATTGCCTCCCGCTCTGGAGTTTTGAAGTAACCTTTAAATACCAACTGTCTCCTAGTAGTTGTGTCAACACATGTTCCCTCAGATTGACCTTTAAGGTCACCAAGGAGAAGATACGTGGTCTCCTACTCAAGGCATCTGTGACCACATTTTCCTTTCCCTTTATATATGAAATACCAAAATCATACTCACTCATAAACTCACTCCATCGCCTTTTCTTGGCATTCAGATCTCTTTGAGTGAAG
Organism: Picea engelmannii; assembly: GCA_009831015.1. Classification (NCBI taxonomy): domain Eukaryota; kingdom Viridiplantae; phylum Streptophyta; class Pinopsida; order Pinales; family Pinaceae; genus Picea; species Picea engelmannii. The sequence goes on along the minus strand of ML784645.1, from coordinate 394,208 downwards.
AGATGTTTTAAGCTTTGATGGTCCGTTTTGAGTTCAAAATTTCTCCCCACAAGATAGTGCCTCCAAAGTTTCAGAGCTAGCATTATAGCTGCCAACTCTAAATCATGAGTCGCGTATAACTCTTCATGCTTCTTCAAATTTCTTGATGCATAAGCTATCACTCCTCCATCCTGCATTAGTACGGCCCCCAATCCTTGTTTCGTGGCATCCGTGCAGACCATGAAGTCCTTTTCCATATCTGGCACTCGTAGAATTGGTGCACTAGTTAGTAACCTCTTAAGCTCAGTGAATGCGCTATCACATTCTTCTATCCACTCATACCTAACCCCCTTGCATTGCAAAGTGGTGATGGGTTTCGCTATTTTTGAGAATCCTTCCACAAATCTCCAGTAATAACCTGCTAGCCCCATGAAGCTTCTCACCTCATGTGCATTTTTCGGCACTGGCCATTCCATAATGGCCTTTACCTTTTCTGGGTCCACCGAGATTCCTTTGCCGGAAATGATATGACCTAAATAGTGGATCTCTATCTGGAAGAAGGAACACTTCGACAGCTTTCCATACAATTTGTTCTCCCTAAGGCAAGACAACACTATTTGCAAGTGTTCCTCATGTTCTCTTTCATTCCTAGAATAGATGAGAATGTCATCTAGAAAAACTTGTACAAATCGATCTAAGTACTTCCGGAATACGCCGTTCATGAGGCTCATGAATACTGCTGGTGCATTAGTCAATCCGAAAGGTACCACAACAAACTCGTAATGTCCAAATCGAGTTCGAAAGGTAGTTTTTGGGATATCACCTTCCTTAATCCTTAATTGATGATATTAAGATCGCAAATCGATCTTTGAGAATACCGCTGCTCCTTTCATCTGATTGAAGAGATCATCTATTCGCGGCATTGGGTACCTATTTTTCACTGTAGCACGATTCAATTCCCTGTAGTCTATACATAGTCGTAAGGATCCATCCTTCTTCTTTACAGAAATTACCGGTGTGCCCCAAGGTGAGACACTAGGCCTTACTAGCCGTAGGTCTAGTAACTCCTTCAACTGCATTTGCAATTCACAAAGTTCTGGCACTGTCATCCGATACGGAGTCTTGGATATTGGTTCTGCACCAGGTTTTAGCTCAATAGTAAAATCAAGCTCCCTTTCCAGAGGTAACCCTAGTAACTTGTTTGGGAAAACATCTTGAAATTCTAACAATACCAGATACTGATCTAATGAGGGTCCCTTCCTTTCTTTCACTGCCTCTACTACATAAAGTCGACACCCTTGTCTCAAGCATCGCTTGACCTTCATAGTTGATATAAAGCGTAATGACACTTTTTCTCTGTACACCCTGAATCTCTACCAGTCTTCCTTCATCATCGACACAAAGTACCCTCTTTGCAAAACAATCTACCAAAGCTCGATGTGCTGCTAACCAATCCATTCCAATGATTAGGTCATACGCTCCAAGAGCAATGACATATACCTTTAACCTGGTAGTGCATACCCCTAGGTCTACTATACAATTATCGACACTAGGTCCTACAGCTTGTTTTTCCCCCGAAGCCATCTCGACTTGTTTAAAGTCATCATGCTCATAGGCTGCCAACCCACTCTTTTCTAATGCAGATGATGAAATGAAACTATTTGTTGCACCAGAATCAAACAAAATCTTAACGTTGATATGATTTAGCATACCTGATGACTCTACTACCGTGGACTGATGTTCGGCCTGGCGGTTATTAACTACTGCATAAATCTTGTGGCTGCTACTTGATCTCCCCATAGGAGCCTTTCCTTCTCTATGCACAAACCCTAATTGAAACTCTGGGCAGTCCCATTGGTAATGGGATCCCCTGCACCCCCAACAGGTGACACCAGATTGAACCTGTGCATTGTTATGTGTCTGTCTTTGAAATGAGTTCCTTCCCCTGGAACCCCTGCCCCTACTAGTTGTTCCCCGAGATGGTCGTGGACCTGTCTGCTCCGTTGGCGATGAATGAGATGCTGCACTGGCTGCCATTGAAATCCTTGCAGCTACTATCCCTGGCACGACTCTGTTACCATAAGGTGGTGGCCTTGAGCCCCCTCCCCTAGGAAATGTCCTTGGGGTCTTTCTTATGAATCCAGAGCGATGATAAAATGTCGATCTTGTACCTCCTGTTAAGTTCATGTGTTCTTCCATATAACGTTCACTTTCTACCACCTCTGCTACTAAAGATGGCTTCCACATCCACACCATAGTTCTTATCTTTGGGTTCAATCCATAAACAAAGCGCTCTGCTTGTCGTTGGTCATTGTCCATATACGAAACATACTTGACTAGTTCCATAAACCTGATCTCATATTCTTCTGCAGTTCTGTTTCCTTGTACTAAGGCATGAAATGCCCCTACTTGTTGCTCTTTGTAGCATGCTGGTAGATATTTCCTTCAGAACCTCTCCTCGAAAAGTTCCCAAGTTACTGTGTCTGGGGTAAGGTGTAGTTGTCTTTCCAAGTTGCCCCACCAGTTCAAGGCGTTGTCTCTTAATTGGAAAATTGCAATCTTGGCCTTTGAATTAGACACATAGTCCCTTAAGTTAAAACACCTTATCATGCTTTCCAACCATGCTTTCGCGCGTTCACTGGAGCGACCTCCGGCAAACTCTGAAAGTTTGATCTTCTGCAATTCCCGCATGATGTCTTCAGGTGGAAATTCTCCCCTTGAGTTCCTTGATGCTTCTGGATTACCCATCCCAGACGGTGGGAGTTCCACTTCAGTTCCTGCTGGTTGGTGCCCCTTTAACGTCTCGTTAATGGCTTCCAACAAGCGTAGTATGAGGGCTAGTTCGGGCGATGGTAGTGGTGGTGCTGGTGGTGTCGTTGGGGTTGATGGTGTTGGTGGTGTTGATGGTGTGGGTGGCGTCGGTGGTGTCCGTGACGACGCTCCCCTACCTCAACCCCTTCAAGTCCTGACCATCTTGTATGACTTAACCTGCATCACCCCCAAAGTTGTCCGGGTGAGTTCAAGGATGTTTCAAATGGGTGCTACTTAAACTTAGAAACAGGGTTGGGCGTAAGTTTTCTTTACTTGTCTGTAAACAGACATTACTCCATCAGGGGAATTGGCTAGGTTTGGGTTAGGATTAAGCGTCTAAGCTTGGTTAACATCAAATTTTAAGGTAGATTAACCTTACACTCAAATAAAATAATTTTAAAATTATTATTACACCAATTTAACCCAAATTAATTTTACTTTAATTTTATACTAACTTAATCTTATTTATTTATAAATTATTTATACTAAATTATTTAATTTTCTTTAAATTATTTTTAACACTTTATATTATATATATATATAATAATTGAACGTATACCCAAGGGTTCGGGCACGCATGGGTTCCACGTGCTCGTCTGGATTTTATAAGCTCCCTCGTATCTAACCCCCAATTTCTACACCTATCAACCTTTCAACTCTCCACACGTTCTTCCTCTGTCCCACTTTCTCATCCACTAGGACTTTCCTTGCATCAGTCTTTTTCCACCACAGATCTGCCTCTGCTCTGCTCAGAGGTTTTCAGAATCCCCCTTGCCATGGCTCACCTCCACAATGTTGTTCTGAGCACTTTACCAGTTCGTTTTGCAGAAACCGAGTATATTGATATGGCCCTTGATAAAAGCCAGGACCTGGAGTCTAGTCTCCTTGAATTGTTGGGAACCAATCCCTTGTCTATACATTTCGCGGAGCTTGCCCTCAACTATAGTAAGAGGTACGATTCAGTCCGCTTGTTGTGCACAGTTTCAGTAACTTCATGAAGAATGCAGAGTTATTCGTATCAAGAAATTGCATAAACCTTGCTTACGCAGTGGTAATGAATGGTGATTTCTTCTTTTGAACCAAAATGATTTGCTTGTAATTCCATCCCTGTGTGGATCTTAGGTATTTTTCTTTCAATTTATTTCGTTTATCTTTATAAATTTATTCGTCTATGCATATGCATGTAGTTAGTTGTGCATACATTGCCTTCCATATTACTCACGGCCCTTTGCTCCTAACTATGAAATTCCCCACTTAAATTTCATATTTCGGGGTTTCCTTATGTCTGATGCTAAGAGTTTCCTGTCCTTACAGACTCTCGATCTCCGATATGTCGATGCGCTTCCTTCTAGCTTTAGCCCTCCCCTAGGCTATGATTTGGTCCATGTGACCCTATTCTATGTGACCGTAGTCCTATTCCTTGTCGGGATTCGGGGTTTCGTGACTTTCACTGTCACGAACCTCTATCCTCACAGACTCCCAATTACCAATTCTCCGATATGGCACTTTATGTGATAGCCCTCCAGGCTAGACATCCCCCTCATATGACGGTCATTCCATGTGACCCCGGCCCTATCCTTCATCGGAGTTTTGGGGTTCCAAATGTCGAACCTCACAAGTCCTTAGGACTCACGATTTTTCGATCCCCGATATGTTCCTAGCGCATTATCCCCTTAAGCTATACTCGTGATCCACACAACCTTGCCCTGTGACCACAGTCTTATCCCTTATCGGAATTTCAGATATCGCACTATCGATTTGTATGAATCCCGTGCCTACGGGTTTCCCGATATCCCGATGTGCCTCTTCCTTGCGTGTTATCCCTTTCGGCTACACCGAGGTCCATGTGACCGCACCTATGTGACCGTTGCCTTACGGTTCCCTATCGGTTTTCGGCAAGAATTTCATCAATTTAAAATTTGCGATGCCTTTTCGCGTTTACCCTGGGTCAACGAATGGTTAAAATTTTAACTTTTCGCGAGTTTGAAGGTTAATGAAATCGGGATTTCGGCTTTCTCGTAACAAGAATCGGCGTACATTGAATCACGAAACCCCGATCTCTGATTTCGCGATATGTTTAGGTCTTAATTAAACGGTCACTAATTAATTCTTTTAATCAGGGGTTAAGAGTTAATTTAATTGTGTCGGCTTTCGGGGTTCTCTATTTCATAGTGCATGGACACCTCGTCCACGAAACTCGCGATATCCCGATACCCGATGCCACCTGTCCACCGTTGACCCTTCTGTGGGCCCCATTGTCCCTTGGCTTATCGAGAAATCACGTTTCGCGATTTTATAACTCTTGTTGCTATGTTTCTGGGACTCTCGATATCTCGATGCCCAATGAAGCCCTCCTATGGAGCTTTCACCGATGGCACTAGATGATTGCCACGCGTCCTCGAAATGAACGGCTTAGATCTCGTCGGGGTTCCTTGCTTTTATCGGGAATTTTCTCGTCAGGAAATCGACACTTGCGCTGTCATGATCCTCTATCCTCACGGATCCCCGACTCCCAATCCCTGATGGTACTTGGCATTGACCCCCGTGAGAGTTGACCCTTTTGACACATGTCCTACCTCGGTGTATCGGAGTTCGCGAGTTTGCGAACCCAAAACCTATGAGTTTCGAGACTTGTGTTTTCCCGAACCTCGATCTGTGATCATTCGGTGTGACGCGACACCTATCCACCACTCTAACCCTAGTGGTCCCCGTTTTGTCCTAGTACCTGTTGGGAAATCGTGGTTCGGGATATCGCGATTCCCGTTGTTATGTGCATGGGACTTTCAATTCCCCGATCTCCGACGCTGTGGGATCTCCTGACACATGTCCCCGCTGTTTGGACGGCTCTGATTCTATTAGGAAATCGCGGATCGTGATTTCAACATGCACGAGTTCCACACTCCTGAAATCTCTGATGGGTAAAATCCTAATTCCTCCCCAGAATGCTGACGCGTGTCCTGTCGAGATCAATGGCTAGGATTCGTTCTCAGGATTTCGAGAACCACAAGGTCTCGATTCTCTGACTTAACAAAACCCCGCTGACTTTGATATCCTGATGACTCTTCTAGGACTCCTCCTCTGCACACTTAGGACTTAAACTCGGTGCAACTTCTTTGACATCTAACGGCTGATGGGATTTTGCTCGAGATCTAACGGTGCAGATCCGTTCTCCCATGTAATAGACAGCTCTCCTTCGGGATAATCGATTAGTTGCATAAAACATTACGTAGTGTTAACATTTCTTTCTAGGCAAGGTTAAGATTTGTATTGGTGTATAGTTCCTGAGATTCTTCATTATTTATAATTTCACTGAGGTTAGTACAGGCAACTAGTTTACGTTGTTCCCGTGCGGTACAAGTTTTCTAAATTTCCTTTGCCCAACTACGCATTGGCAGTTCCTCATTCAGGTAAGTTCGAGATGAAGTAGGCCTTTTCAAGGTCCTGCAAATGTCCTTTTTCATTTTATTTAGTATAATTCATGTAGTTATTAATTCTTACCAACTTCAAGCCTTAGACAGAAGTTTCCCTCAACATTTTCATCGATTTCGGGTATCTATTCTACCCGAAACTTCATTGAAAAGTATTTCTCAAAATAAAATTAAGTTATCATCTCTGTTTTTCATGCTTAATAGCTTTATTCAGGCTGCTTTAAGGATAGTCATTTTATGGGAAGTGATCCTTCCAACTATCTGGTTTGCTGCCACTATTTTAAAGGCATTCCTTCGAATGTTCAGACTAAAACTGTAGTGACCATACATGATCCAGTTACAGGGTATTACCTAAAGCTGTTGCTTGCGATATATGAGATTATTTGCTTGGATAACTTAGGGGTATTACCTGAGTATATTTTCGGATACTGTATCAGTCATATCGGGTCAAACTGAACATGTTTTGTTTGTAATTTAAGCATGGCTAGAGTTAACACTCGGGGTTTTGGCCCTTAGGCCCAGATTTTGAACTAAGATGCTTTGATACCATATGTAACAACCTAATATTTCTAAACATCATTAAGTTTCATAAACATTTTATTTTGTAAACTGAAACAAATACTTCATAGTATAATATGGATTTTCATAACAACAACTTCAGTAACTTAGATTTATCAATAAATACTGATTTCATGGCAGAAAGAAATAAATACATAACTTAACAAAGTACCTGGTTCTGATGCTAATTTTTGTTGCCTCTGTGCCTTGCTGCTGCCTTCCTGCTTCCTGCTACTAGATCAACCCTGCCACAAACAGGAAAATAACTACCCAAAACTACTATCCTCCCTGCCAACTAGGAAAACTACCTATCTCCAGGATGTCTATGGATATCCTGGCCCCCGTGCCCAAAACCTCCAGCAACTCAGTGCCTCAACTGATCAAAACCAACAGTCAGAAACTATGTGCTCACAGCAAGTCTGAAGATCCTCCAGAATCCATCCCCCTCCAATGTCGAATCCCCCTCCATCAACCTTCCCCCCTTCCCTTATTCCTCCTTCACCAACTCACGCAGTTGCTGCTCCAACCACCTCCTGTGCTTGTCCCTTCTCCCCCCTTAAATGTTTTATCTTCTCGGGATTCATAGGCTCCCTCTCTGCATACGCAACCATTTTTTAACATTTTTCATTGATCTTTTAAATTTATTTCACAGGTCATTAAATGTGATCTGTAGTTAGAGTATTAATTAATTAATCACGGTTATTTTCTTTAATTAATTTTACTTTATAGTCTTTAAATATTTATTTAATTAGGGTCATTACATGCAGAGTGTCGAGAGATTCAAATATTTAGAAATATTCGAAGGATTTTCGCAAGGAGTGCATGCAGGAGTCTTCCAGAGACTCAAAGTTGTAATAAAGCTCAGGAGGAGTAGCATTCTCGAAGTGTTCAAAGAAAATTCAGGAAGGTCACAGCGAGGGGACATTAGTTCATTTCACAGAAGTTGTCGAGGAGCGACGGGACATTAGTTCTGAAGTCGCGAGAAGCGTAGGATCTATAAAAGCTGCAAGGTGGATAAGAGAGGACGAATCCATCAATCGGTATCAGGAATCAATGTGGATCATTGATCACGACTTGTTGTGAGCCATCAAAACATTTTGGGGTTCGAGAACCTGAGAGGACAGTGGCTTGGAATCAAGAGTTTCAAACTCCCAATATCCGAGAGTCCAAAATCACATTAGCCATTGGATTGAAGGGAGGCTTATAACCGTTGATCCCGTTGGAGGTACTACTTTGGAGTATAGGGTTTTAAAGGTCGAAGAGATGGGATCTTTGCATCCATATTCGCGAAATACTGAGGTCTGAAACCCCGATGAAGTGACACAACCCATGTGGAAGTCAACTTTTGGTTGACCTATCAGGTTTCGACATTTTGGCATTCGGGAAGATGAGGAGTACGGTATTGTTTGTTCCAATATTCCCGAAATCATGAAGACTCGATAAGGTGTGCAAGAGGAGGACATGGTAATATTTCAGGGATTCATCGCTTTGGGTTTTGGCAGTTGGAAGGCTGGGAAACTCGATGACAGGTATCGCGAAGTCGTGAACCCTAAAGTCCTGAATTTTAATAGGGTGCGATGCTATTGCAGCCCAGGGGAATTGCGTTGGTGCCTGGTGTTTGTAAACATGGGCTTAGCTCATAAGGACCTATGGATAAATTGGTCAAAGGTTCCGATAGGGATCCAAAAGAGTCACTTTGGCTTAGAGGGAATTTTGAGCGATCCTGAGAGCGGATCTTGACTTTGGTTGGGGGTCTATGACAAAACTTCTTCAAAAAATATATCACACAGATTTTATCTACTTTCAAATCAATCCATTTGAAAATAACATTTGAAGAATGTGGAGTCATGTTGTTGATATATTCATATCTCTTCCAATTGACTGTTATATTAGAAAACTATTCATCATTCAATAGGATATTTTTACTGAAACAAACTTATATTTCCAAAATGATCACATTTTTTTCCACGAACACCTTTTTTTTGGTAAAATAATTGATCACCTTCTATTTCACATAGAATTTCAGATATAAAAGAATGGAATGTGGAAGGAGGAGGTGAACTTGGCCATAAATTTTTACCAAAATCAAGAAAAGTGTCATAATATAGCTCAAATTCCACATGATAACGACAACAACAAGTGTCACAAAAAATGATGGGTCTAACAAACTATGGTTTTTGTTGCACAAATGTATTGATGGAAATTTTAAATTGTTTGTGCTCTTCTTTGAACTTATTGAACAATTTTATTTGCGTCATTGGAAATATATGTTTTGGATGTTCCTCATATTGTTTTTGTGCTATTACTCATCGCAACACATCCCTTGTATGTGGTGAAACATGAGATTCTTTCAACCAACAATTACAGGCCAATTCTTTAACATTTTCTACAAGTCTATCTTTGTAGGGTTGTCTAGAAATCACTCTCCAACAAGCAAGTTCATAATTTGCATCTATTTGCAATCAAAATTTTCTATGTTTGTACAATGTTTTTCTTGACGTTCCCATCATTTTTTCCATGTGTCGTGTCAAATAATATTTTATATTGCTAGATGAAACAATTTTTGTTTGTATTACTCTACGTCCAACACTAACATCTTTCTTTTGAGATTTTCCAAAAGCTTTTAATACACTAGTTAGATTTTCAAAGACATTTTGTTTCAGCTTTGTATATTTTGGTCGACTTTTGAATACCTAATAATGATGTAGCTTCTTTTAACTTTCTTGACTTTATTAGACAAAGTATTATACATATTATTAGCTCGATATCTTATATAATGCGTATCTTATTTCTTCCCAAATTTGTCAGTATCAATATTTTATAATATTTCATCATCAATGTTGATAGATTCTCCTGCATATTTCAATTTGAAGTTTATATTAAAAAACAAACACGAACATAAATTCACGAAACTATATATAAGTGTTCATCTTGTATTATCTAAATTTATGTACATACCTATAGGTGATTCGTCTTCTGCTTCAATTTCTATTTCAACGTCTTCATCGACATTATGAGACAAATCTATTTATGTTTTTTGAAAAACATCAATTCATAATTACAATCAATTATATTAAACAATATTTTAAATTTTAATTCTATACTTTTAATATAGACAATATGTGCATGCATACCTAGTTGGACTCACTACTACATATGGGCAGATTATTCCATGAAACTTTTCCATGCTTCCACTAGTTTCATAATTATTTTAAACAGGGCGGGATTTTCGTCGCTATTGCCACAAATGTTCATCGCAATATCGACGAAAATCTTAATTTAACCTAGTCGGGATTTTCGTCTCTATAGCGACAAACTTTTGTGGCAATAGCGATGAAAATTTTGTCTATCTCATTGGTCGGTGTTAATGGCTAGTTGACTATTTTATCTATATATATATGTGACTTTAAGAGACTTTGCGACACAATTGCTATAGTTGCAACACTGTTCTTGGCTTTTGTTTGAGGCGTTTATTTTTTCTATCACCCACCAGTTGAACAATTCCAATTCTTGATCTACATAGCTCGGATTTTGAACATGCAAGGTTAGTATGTTATTTTTTATTGATGTACTCTTTTAACTTGTAATTTCTTTTTCAAATGTCCAAATTGCATTTATCTTATTTTTTCCTTCATAATATATTTATATAATATGTATAGTTATACCATATTTCATGTCTTTGGTTTTTGGATATAGTTAGTATATTCTATGGAAAAGGGTATGTGGATTCCATAATATTCTAGGTTTATGGAATCCACATACCCTTTTCCCTTCAATTGTAGCTATAATCTCTCTCTCTTTTAATTGATAAAGATATGGAATTGCTCTTGAAACTCAACCCTAATCGATGAAATGATAGTAATTGATTGTTATATTCCCTGCTTTAGCAGGGACTAATAAGAGACATAAACACTAACCCTAAATTTATGTTAGGTGTATATGTCATTATTATATAAAGAAAACATTTGTACACATATGACCTCATTATAAAGATATTATCTATGTCGTCATGATGTTGATCCTCTACACATATGATCAGCTTATTATGAAGATGTTGACCTTATTATAAAGATGTAGGTCACTATAAATAAACATATAATAATCGAAAGGAGTAGCCAAAATATAAAAAATTGACAACTTAATGTTTGGTATGGTGTAGGTAAGACAATTACTTGTTATGACAAGGATTTGTCACAATGAACAAAAATGACAGGAAACTTGCTCGGTTAAGAGTGACATTAGAGGCAAGGGGCGATGAGAAATGTTATTGCCCTTGCTATGATTGCAGAGGCTTGCAAAATAGAATACTTTTAATAACAACAGCCCAAAAACATTGTAGGGAGAAGGGGAACACTGAAGGGGGTTATGAATATCGTCCCTTGGTAAGAGGATTCAATATTTAATGTATTCTCTGTAATAATCAGTATGTCATGAATTTTAGTAATATTTCTTATCGGGATTTTTATATTTTCTATACACACTAACTTGTCTATGTTGTTTTTTAAATATATAGACGATGCCCCCAAAGTGTCGACCTCAAGAGATTTATTTGTCAAGTACTAGCAGAAATACTACTTTACATGGAGATGAACTTCGAGATCAGAATATTGAAACTATTGATCAAGTTATTAATGATGATATGGATGGAGATAACATTATTGATTCAAATTAGGAAGATGAGATACATAGATTGATCCAAGACACGTTTGCTCCAATGGATGAGGACAACCAGGATGATAGTCATGATGTTGATCCTCTACTCGAGAAGTCACGTCAACCTCTTTATGAAGGCTCAACAATAAATCTTTTATAT
>ML784645.1:320432-360291 GCA_009831015.1 Picea engelmannii | reverse complement strand
TGACCTTTCTGCAATAGCTCCTGAATCTGCCTCTTGATTTCGTCATTCTTCAGGACAGAGTGCCGATAGATGGGTCCATTGGGCAGTGGTGCACTTGGGGTTAGATCGATGGGGTGCTTGACTTGGCAGTGTAAAGGCACCCCTGCGGGGGAGGTGAAGATGTCCTCATACTCCTCCACGACCTTATCCATCTGTTGTTTTCGTGCAGTGGGGCCTTGTCTAGAGGTCATGGACACAGTCTTCCACTTTCTCTGAGGGCGGATCATCAGGAAAACAAATTTCCTGGTTTGGGAAATGAGCTTACTACATTGTTTTGCAGTAACCAAAGAGATGGTGGTAGGCGGTGCTATCTTCGGTATCCTGTACAACTTATTGCCCAAAGTGATAATAACAGCACGAGGCCTAGACTCATACACAGCATGTTGCTTCCACAAGTACGGTTGGCCTAATAATACATCAGAAACATCAAGAGGAGCAACGTCACATAATACCTCATCTGTGAAGGGCTTGATGCTGTAGGGAAGGTGACATTGTCGACTGACGTGGAGGTCCCGTCCTTGGTGCAACCACCCGATGGTGTATGGTTGTGGGTGTGCTGTGGTCGGCAAGCCCAACCACTTCACGACCTCTATCGAGATGAGGTTCTTCTGGCTCACACTGTTGACAATGAACTGCAACGGGGAACCATTTACCCACATCTTGGAATGGAAGAGACGCTCTGCCTCCTCTGGATCTTCTGGTTCCTCCTTCTGGATCTTCATGGTGGCAACAATGGCGTTGGGCTCCGCATTGATAATCTGCTTCCCCCTGTCATTCACTTGTCAGGTTCTGATTCAGATTCAGAGCATGCATCTAATTCATAAGCCTTCAACTCGGCTACCAGTGACTGCTTGGCCCGACACTCACTTGTGTTGTGGGTGGAGCTCTTATGGAACTCACACCACTTCCCCATGTCCTTTTTTGCCTTCGTGGTTTTGTTCTTTTCTTGTGGCTTTGGCAGGTTGTCCTGGGCTACCCCGCCTTGGCTTGGTCTGTTGTTTTATGGTTTGGAAGTACCTTTCCCGTGCTTCTGATTTGCAGACCCAAAGTCTCGCTTCTTCTGTTTGAACTTCCGCTCAATCTTGGCAGCATATCGGTATGCCACACCAAGTGAGGAGATGTTGAGGAACTCCATTTCCTCCTGAATGTATATATGCAGACAACTGCGGTACTTTAACACCAAGTGTTTCTCTGAATCTTTGATACCCAACTTTGTGTGTAGGGTATGAAATAGATTCGTAATCTCATGCACATCTTGGTCCCTTTGCTGCCGCAAAGTAGTCCATTGTATGTATTTGTTCTCATAGCTCCCCACGGGATAATATTGTTCCTTGATGGCGTCTAGGAAAGAATTCCAAGTGGTTGTGACCGAGAACAAAGAGGGTTCTCCCTCGCCTTCTTGCTTCGAGTAGGTTTCCCACCAATCCTTGACATGGGGGGAGGCATTGAGGAGTGCAAAAATAATCTTTTCTCGATCAGAAAACTCATGAACCGAGAAATATCCTTCTAACAGATTCAACCATCTATCTACGACATCTGCATCTATTTGGCCGTCAAATATGGGAATGTCAAAGTTTACTTGTACCTTAAAAGGAGTGGCACCTCTAGAGTGGCTTCTGGATGTCGATGCACCGCCAATCGGAATCCGTTGAAGAATCTGGGAAAAGTTGTCCATCATCGCGTTCCTTTGTTTCTCGAGGGACTCCTCGAGCAACATTTTGATAGGATCTCCTGCTCTCTCATCTTTCTTTTCTTCCCCCATGGGCGGTCGTTGGGGTTTGCGAGGCTGATCTTGCAAAGGTTCAACCAGATCGAGCCCCAACTCCTTATACCCTGATCTCGTTGGGGACATGCAAAGAAGGATCGAGAATGAGCAGACCGTTCTGATACCACTGATCCAGATTTATGTAGGAACATAATGAAATACAGAAATACACATAAACACAGAGATGCAGTGGAAATAAGACTTCATTTCATTAATAAAAAATGATGGAAAATAAACTAGCTAGGGCACTGGTAGCTTATCTCTGAGAAGAGATGTGGCTGTTACTCGCATCCATGAGAAGATGATTACAATGAGGCTCTAGAGGCATTTTTACAATAGATGAGAATTCCAAAAGTCATAGACATCCAAAAACCTAACCCTAGGAGATGAAGCGCCAAAAGTCATGTGGACCCCATTTGGGTAAGTTAGTACATCAACTTCCCAGGGTCGTAACTTTTGCATACGATCTCCGTTTTAGGCCTGTGATAGCTCGTTGGAAAGGTATCATCAAGGAAATTCATTTTGGGGGATCAATCATGCCTTTGGCTATCATTGAGAACCTCGATCTCAAAAAACCTTCATTTAGGCCCTCAAAATGGCCCCGGAAGTTAAAACCTGCTAAAAATAGTAAATTGTCAAAATTGCCAGAAAACTGTTTTGAGCCAGTCGGAAAAGATGGGTGGCCACCAACATCCACCTGGATCAATTTCATATCTTTTTTTGATTGATTGATTGTGTCAATTTCTGTCCAGGGTGAACGAGTTTCACTCATTACATCTCTCTAGGGTGACCGTGGAAAGGCACCCGCAGTGTCTCACCAGGTAAATTTTAAATACAGTAACAACTTATGACTACAACAACTAAATTTCTAAAATTTCATTATTTGTTTTCTAATATTACTCCAATATTTCATTTTTTAAATGTTACAGGTGAATTTCATAACTTTTGTTGATTGATTTATTGTAGCAACTTCTGTCCAGGGTGAACATGTTCGAGTTTCACCCGTTACATCTCTCCAAGGTGACCGTGGAAAGGCGCCCACAGTGCCTCACCAGGTAAATGTTAAATACAATAACAACTTATGACTACAACAACTAAATTTCTGAAATTTTGTTATTGTTTTTATGATATTACTACAATATTTCATTTTTTTAATGTTAGAGGTGAATTTCATAAATTTTGTTGATTAATTTATTGTATAAACATCAGTCCAGGCTCCCACAGAGGATAATGATGAGGACAAAATATTTTATTCGACAAATCTAATGACAACTGTAACAAAGGCCTTGAAGAAGGCTAATATGGAATATCTAGGTTTGATTAGCAAAAGACCCCTGACACAGGAGAATAGGGCAAGAAATGTAGAGCTACAAACTACAATAACTAATTATGGGGTAAGTGGAATCTTTACATATTTTTATTAGCTATGAATATTTCATATCCGTTTTTTAGTTTTATATTTTGTATATGATATGATAAAGAAAATTTTTCTGTTTGTAAGAGTTTTTAAACCCCGTGCGTGGGGATCCTGTCGATCCTGCAACTGCAATAGGTAGCAGTGAGGGTCCAATGCAAAAAAAAGGTTGATATAGCGAAGTGCAAGTGAGGCTTTTTGAGCCTCCTGAGGTTCACCTCAAATCCATTGATGACTAGGGTGATTTTGAATGGCATGACATGCCGGAGCATGATGAGCCGGAGCCTGGGACTCCACATGATGACTTTGGAGAGGAACATAGTGTAGGTGCACATGATACTATTTTGCATGGAGCAGAACAAATTAAAGCACCGATTCACTAGATGTCACCTTTCTGGTGGATGACGCATGTGTTCCGATAAAGATTTAGAAGATTGTAGGTAATTGTCCCATTAATTGATTATCCACTTCACAAAATTACATATTTCCTATGTTTAATTTATGTTGTCCAGGAAACCTATAATTTGATAAATTTCAATGTCTTCTGTCCAGGAGCCCTTCCTTTAAAGAAAACTAAGTTGGAAATGCTAATGTATACACCATAGTTAGATACCACCTATCCGCCAAGCTATGTCCATAAAAATGGCTAACTATGCAACCGAACGACGGCCGATCAGAATAATCGCAAAACTCTTCGTGCTATTTGCAAGGCACAAAAGAACAAAAGCCCAATTTTCAGCTTGCCACCCCGAGAACCTGCGATCATTAACCTATGTTGTTCAGGAAACCTATAACTTCATAAATTGCATTCTCTTCTATCCAGGAGATTTTTTTTAAAAGAAAAGTAATTCGGGAAAGCTAATGTATAGACCACACACGGCCTGTCATAGGATGCAACTGAACTGCAGTCTCTTGGAATGACCATAGAAGCGCGAGAAAGTAGAGTCAAACACAGTTTACAATAGGAAAGTAAAAGGGAGAGAAGATCTATATCTCCCACATAACAAAAGGAAATTTCATAAGTATGAAACCGTAGTAACACAGAATCCATGGAAAAAGCATCGACAACTATGAAATATATTTTGAGCTCGACAAAATCTGTTTCAAAGCCTAGTAGATGCAATTGACAACGTCTGCAATTCTTTATTGTGTTATTTTATCTTACCAAGCCCAATTTTCATCCTGCCAGCCCCAGAGGTCACGATCATTAACCTATGTTGTCCAGGAAACCTATAATTTCATAAATTGCATTCTCTTCTGTCCAGGAGGCCTTCTTTTAAAGAAAACTAATTCGACAAAGCTAATGTATACACTGAACATGACCTGTCATAGTTCGATAGAACCTATTCGCGAAGCCGCATGCATAAAACTGGCTAAGTACGCAACTGAATGATGGTCGCTCAAAATGACCACAGAAATGTGACAAACTAGAGTCAAACACAGTTTACAATAGGAAAGTAAAAGGCAGAGAACAACTATATCTCCCCCACAACAAAAGGTACTCTCATAAATATGAAACCATAATAACACAAAATCCATGGAAAACGCATCAGCGACTATCAAATATATTTCCATGCCGACAAACTCTGTCTCAATGCGTAATAGATGGAATTTACATTGCCTGCAGTTCTTTAGTTTGTTATTTTATCTTAATAGTATTCTATGAAAACAGAAGTGCAAAAAAATGTAACCAGAGATCCAACCGCAGATGCAGCATCCCAACATTGCAAACCCTGGTCAAACAAGAAAAACCACCAAATAAGAACTCAGCCAAAAAGAACGAAAAGGCCCAAGTGCAGGCACAGGACCAAAACCCTGCAAAGTCGAATCAAACAACAATAAACAACATACAACAAACAAAGGAACAAGAAACAACCACCCCCTAGGAACGAGGCTCTTCCAATCATGACTGCAGAAACTCAAACATGCAAACTGCAACAACACGAACAGGCAAGCAAGAACAACGAGAACATGCAAATAAGAAATCAGTGCCATGAAAAAAGAAAGCATGGACTAGTGAACCAGCAATGCCCCTGGAGCATATAAATTTTAAAAATGGAAGAAAATGTCTTGTAACAAGCCCGTTAAGTAACCATTCAACACTACCAAGGTTGTTAGGTAAACATTAAAGTCTGTCAAAAATGCACTATAAACATTTAAGAGAAAATTCAATGTGGCAGGTCTGTAACATATCCCAAATAAATTCATATTTTTTTGTAACAATAGTTCGAACACTAGAGAATGTATTGCAAAGCCATACTTTGGATATGCCACGATATCAAACATTGCCATAAATTTACCTAGCATAAAATGCTAAAACAAACATTCGAATTAATGGTAGCATTAATTCATGTTTGACGAATGCACAACAAAATTTATGATTAAAAAATGACCATATACTACCAAATACTTTGGAAATGCAAACATATTTTACATTGAGAATAGTGAAGGCGGCAATAAGACCTCCAATCCTTTGTCCAATCAAATCTTGACAAAGATGATATTTTTTATTATATAAAAATCGATGTTTTTACTTTCCTTGTTCCACCAATAAACAATAGGCAGATATTTTTGGTCAATGCACAAGCTAATGCCACGTCAACAACTTATCAATCACTAAAATCCCTCTTTACCTAAGGCAAGGACTAATAACACTTAAAAAGTCATGTATCTACCGTAATGAAAAGCCAGGAATCCGCTCAAGTTTACAAGCACGGGATTAGAGACACGATAGCATGAAGCACGTGGAATTGTGTGTGATATAAATTTCAACAAATCAGTTTGAGCTCAATTCACGTGTTGGAATGTGTCGAGCTTTTTATCAAACAAAACGATGTTTTTGCCGTATTTATTATTTTAAAATCGAAGGCAAATGTTTTGACCGAGTTTGCAATCTATTTAGACTTGGTTTATTGAGTATATAGTCGAGCTCATTCTGAATGTTGCACTGTGTCTGGCTTTTCTATTATCATTTAAAACAATGTTATAGAAATTTCTATTATATTTTCGAATTGACGTTAAACTTTTTAATTGGCAATTTGATAGTCAAATAAGAAAACCGATCACATTAGATTTAGAAATGTATAAGTGTATATTTATATAGTTATTCATCATTATCATTGACAATGTAGAAGTGTATATTTATATAATTATTCATCATTGATAGTGACGATGATAAGTATGATCATAGTATGACGATGATAATGTATACAATTGTTATATTTTTAAAATAATATATATTTTAGAAGTGTATATTTATATAGTTATTCATCATTGATAGTGACCATGATATATATGAGCATGATCATGGTTACAATTTTTATATTTTTAAAATAACATATACTTTCTATTATCTATTTGATAGTTGAATTTGATTATCTATTAAATTTAATAAACAAAATAATGTTTAAGGTGTATTGATTTTGTAAAAGTGTAAATTATCAATGATTTTGAAGCTCGCAAAGTGTTAGTAAAATAGAATTATTAAACTTGATTGCTCATACTAGTTATCAATTAATCTAAATTTGATGATGATATAACAAATTCATACTAGTTATCAATTAACCTAAATTTGATGATGATATAACAAATGTGAATAATGGATATCAATGATACAATGACTTTGAGGGTGGTAAAGTGATAGTAAAATAGAATTATTAAACTTGATTGCTCATACTAGTTATCAATTAAGCTAAATTTAATGATGATGATATAACAAATGTTAATAATGGATATTAATGATACAACAGGTGTAATGATGACGAGGTGTAGTGATGACGAAGGGTGAATGCCCACCATCATGATGATGATGCAACGTTTGAATATTAATTACACAAGAGATATATTGTTGATGATGTGGTCAAAATCAAGGACGATTTTAGGGGCTAAATTTCGCTTATGGATTAATTTTCCATGTTTTTTCCAAAAACAAGATTCTCTATTTTAAAAATGATTCGCCCAAATTCTAAAGGATAAAATTATTTTACCTTAAAAATCGCCAAAATTTTATAAAAATTATATAAAATACTTAGAAATTTGAATATTTTTAAAAAAATATCGCCAAACATTTATAGTTGACATATGAAGGATTAGTAATATTCGCTAAGGTTCTACATTTTAAAATAATTTTCCATCATTAAAATCATCCTTGGTCAAAATGAATATTAATGATATTAGAGATGCAATCAATATTAATTACTTTATAGTTCCAAATTAGTATGATGATGAGAATGCAAGAAACATTGTCAATACTAATCATATTGTTAGGTTAGAATAAGTATTTTTTTAATGGTCATAATAGTGGTGGGCATTAGTGGAATGGAAATTTAATTCATCCTATTAAACATTGAGTTATAAGGAGACTCTTAGTTTCTTAATCAATACTAATCATATTGCTAGATTAGAATAAGTATTTTGTTAATGTTCATAATGGTGGTGGGCATCAGTGGAATCAAAATTTAATTAATCCTAATAAACATTAATTTATACGAAGGCTCTTAGTTTCTTAGTCAATACTAATCATATTTCTAGGTTAGAATAAAATGGTCATAATGGTGGTGGGCATAAGTGGAATGGAAATTTAATTCATCCTAATAAACATTAATTTATAAAAAGGTTCTTAGTTTCTTAGTCAATACTAATCATATTGCTAGTTTAGAATTAGTATTTTTTTAATGGTCATAATTGTGGTGGACATCCTTTGAATGGAAATTTAATTCATCCTAATAAACATTAATTTATAAGAAGGGTTTTAGTTTCTTAGTCAATACTAATCATATTGCTAGGTTAGAATAAGCATTTTCTTAATGGTTATAAAGGTGGTGGGCACATCATTGGAATGGAAATTTATTTCATCCTAATAAACATTAATTTATAAGAAAGTTCTTATCAAGTTTTAACAAAAATGTATATTAAACAATTTTTTTGTTTAAATATAAGTCAGACAACCAATACTTTAAAAATATTACTTTGATTAAAAATCTAAAAAATATTACTTTAATTAAAAATCTAAAAAAAATAAAAAATTATATGATTATAGTTCTTCTATGATGATTTTAGAGTTTGGCCATACACAGACTAAGATTAAGTGAGACAACCAACACTGAAATAATATTACTTTGATTAAAAATCTAACAAAAAAATTGATAAAAATGAAGCCATATATATGATTATAGTTCTCCTAGTAATAATATTACTTTGATTAAAAATCTAGCAAAAAAATTGATAAAAATGAAGTTCTATATATGATTATAGTTCTCCTATATAAACTAGGAGGAGTAAATCCATAAAAACTAAAAGCATTGCTTTCCCTGATTTAAAACTATTTAAGGAGTGAATCCATAAAAAATAAAAAACTTGGTTTCTTATGTTTTATTTGTTTCACCTTCTCTAATTATATGTGAGATTTATACATATGATAACCTCAAAACGCTAAAGTAACAAATCTCAAATCTTAAGAAGAGACAAATTCTATATTAGAAACATCACGCATCTGGAAAATTTCAAATTGAAAACTTTCTTAAACTCAAAACATTCAAGTAACAAATTGTTATTGCAAATTCTGTAACAATATTGTAAATTGTGGAAACAAATTGTAAAAACACTTAATTAACAAATTTCCTGCATGAAACATTGGCAGATTTCCCAACTTCCCCTATCTGTGGCCATGCCCTCCATATGGAGATTTTGTTGCAACGATTATAGTAATGGAGGTCACTCCTGTGCCATCTGACAAAATGAGAAACAGAGAAGACAAAATTGGGAAACGGGAAATGAGAAGAGCACAATAGTATTGAGTATTTTCAATAAGGGAAAAAAGGATGAGATAAATAGGTTCGAGCAAATAAAGAAACAAATCAAGAAATACTAACTAACTCGTACAACTAGCCATGACAACGGGCAGTGTACAGTCACACACTGTTGAGGTTACTGATATAATTAACACTCCCTCTTAAAATCAACAGTTACAAACATCAACACTGATAATTCCTAAGTGTTGCATTTGGAAATAAAAAAATAGATTTACATAATGGATTTTAACATAAAAAATTCAGAAATGCAAATGCACCTATGTCTTAGCTAGGCTTACAATACATAACAATAAAACTAGACATTATCTTTTCACTTGATTTGGGTTTCTTCTTTCTCTTCTTCCAAACTTTGTATTGTTTTAATCTAGTCATTTTTTTCATTTTGGAATTAATATTGAAGGCTCCGTGCTTTTCCTTTTGTCTTTGTCATTGTAACTTCATATTCAAAATTTGATCAGACTGATTATGCATGTTTCTTTCATCTTCTTATGCAACAAATTTGTCCTTGACAATGGGATTATGCCACCACTTCAAACTATTATCAATGCCCTTCATAGCTTGGGCTATGCAGTCAATGGACTGCATCCTCATTAACTCATAATAAAATCTGATTTCTTCAAAACGTCATTACATGAAAATTGTTCAAACTAGTCTTCATTGAAATCCTCATCAATGTCTTCATCCTCTTCTTTTGGCTGCTCACTTGAATACTCAAACAACTTGTCAATCTTATATAAAAATTTATAATAGGAACCATATTGGTTCTCTTCTTTCTATTCTTTCTGAGAGTAGTTATCATCATTAACATCATAGATTGACTGTTCAATCCATTTCAAATCTGCATCAACATTATCTTCTTCTTCAACTGCTTCATTTGCAGTCATAAGTGTAGTGTCTTGAATGCTTCTCTCATCAAACCTCCTTTCAAGAACTGCTTCTACAGTCACCAAATCATCCACTTGGTTCTGAGTGCCAAGTAGGCTTCCTATTCCAAACATTAATTCATCCATTTTATTCTTCTCTTCTCTTATTTGAAGGCACTCATCATAAGACAAATTATCATCACCAAATTCAATTTCAATATTTCTTACCTCTGTTTCAAAGAGGCCAATTTTTGCACAATTTGCATCAAAGATTATTGATGGTGATCCTCTGTTTTCATCAACAAACATTACTAGAATCAGTTCATCAATGTCGGTTGTTGTATTGATAGTTTCACCATCAATTTCTGCAACTTTCTCATGCTCTGCTTCACACATAGATGCACCTTCATTATTTTCTTTTGGTGGCTCTGCTTTAGACACAAATGCTTCTTCCAGAGTGGAAACATTCAATAAATTGTTTCTCCCTCTTTCACTATACTCTATTTCTAGAATAATCCAAACTTCTTTCAGAGATGTTGTTGTTTCAACCTTGTGCAACATTCTGTCATCCAAGGCTTGTTGGATGATCTGAAATGCTAATGCATCCCTTTCTTGATCATGTAGATTATGATAACCATCTACAAGACACAAATGGGTATTCATTCTAACAAACAAAAATTCAAAATTCCTACCATTATACTATGGCGGTAATGGTGGGTTCATGCTCATGTTGCTCCAAATATCATCAATTTTCCTTTGATCTGCTTCTTGTGTGAGATCCTCAGGTACAAATGGAACCTCTTCATTTATCTTTGAAAAATATGTTTCCATTTATTTTTTGTTCTCTTTCCATATCTGTCTGAGATCTCTTCTAGACTTCCTAAGTCGCCCTTGTTGACCCATGACAATGTTTCTTGGTTGTTCATTCACCAATTTGATCACACTTGTGGATTGACTATTCTATATCGTCACACTAATATCGTTCGATGCAAACATGCAGGCTCTCTTCCTGTTTCTCACACATAAAATTAGGTTTTTGAAATTCTTTGTGTGACATCGGGCCAAAAATCGCAGGTTAGACTACTTCTTTAGCTTCAATTTAGCTGGATCTGTCTAAGAGCACAATATCTATGGATTTGGAGCTCTAATATTTGCTCTTTAGAAAATGTATCCCCTCTAATGGTGGAATCGGGCTATCTGAGTTTACTCGAGAGAAAAAAAATTAAAGTTCAACTTCACATGTGATCGTGGGATTAGAACTAGGAGCTTTAGGCTTTCTGGCCTTGGTCGTTAAGATGTGTGAAAGTCTCAGTTCCTTTGAATAGCCGAATTTCTAAATCATAAATTTTCCTGAAGGATCAAACAGTCCTCGTTGATTTGAGACCAACAATCCTTAGTTATTTCAGGAATTCGTATCTTCAGGGCTCCAGATGATATTCCTTTATTTCCTTGCAATCCTTTGAACTCATGGACCTCCGAACAATAGAAGAGATTGATGGTTTGAATTACCTATCTAGATCTATCAATCTGATTTATTTCAGGAATTCAAGCTTCGGGGATCTTTCACCTTTCTTAATCGAAAAACTCATGAAGTGTCGTGACAATGAACTATTTGTAGAGGTGTAGATCCAACAATCCTTAGGCTTTTGTAATGAACGACCGAGATCTTCTTCGGAACTCCGGCGTTCAGGAGTTTCCGACTACTAAGACACGCTTATCTTTGGAGTGAGAATCTCTGAACTGTAAGATATGGCACTGTGTGTCCTTGTTGATGGATGGTCCAGATGAACTCCATGCTTCGGTCCTTCGGGAGTTCTGGCTTTTCATATCCATATTTCTTATGAATTTCTCTAGCTCCGAAGTGTGGGATTGCGTGACGCACGTCCCTTCTGGCTTCAATAGACTAGATATGCTTCGTGCCTTATGCCTTCGGGTCTTTGATCACCTTCCTTTTCTATTTCTCCCAAAAAACGAACCAGTGAAGCACTGATCGTATGAGGTGTGTCTCATTCTTGGATCGACGAATAGGAATATTTGTTTCAGACTTCAGAACTTCAGAGACTTTGTCTCCCTTGAAACCTTTGCATGAAATCACTCAATACGCGAAGTTTTGAAGAACTTTGGTGGTCAAAGCATGTGCACCTTTTCTTGATCTAACGGTTGCTTTTGCTCTTGCCTTGATCTAACGAATGAAACATGTTCTCCTTTTATATGCACTCCTAGTCCTTTCTGTTCTTGATTAATGGCTCTGATCTATTCATAGGATCGATCTTACGGCTGTTGAGCTTGTCTTTTGCTGCTTCTGTAGAATTTTCTCATGAAGAAAGAATTTCATGAATTCTTTAGAATGCAAAAGAATTTCATGAATTCTTTAAATACTCAGGAGTCTTTAGGCACTACGTCCTTATGTAGCTTTGGTTCCTCGCTCTTTTCTCTACTCAACAATATTTTGGTGATATTACAGACTGTGTACTATTCTCCAATCTCTGTGAAGAATCTTGTGTCCCATTCTCTCTTGGACAGTGTAAGCTTTGTGCTTCTTAGGATTAGGATGATCTCCATAGTATGTGAAGAGGCTTACGTTTGAATCTTTGATACCATGACAAAATGAGAAAGAAAGAAGACATAATTAGGAAACAGGAAATGAGTAGAGTGCTATAGTATTGAGTATTGAGTATCTTCAATAAGGGGAAAAAGTTTGAGCTAAATAGGCTCGAGCAAATCAAGAAACAAATCAAGAAATCCTAACTAACTCATACAGGTGGCCATGATAGTTAGCAGTGTACAGTCACACACTATTGAGGTTAATGATATAATTAACACCATCCACCACACCACTCACTGCAAATAAAACATCTAGACTCAGGATTTTGTTGTTTTCCTCCTCCCGCTCAACACCGCCCTCTGCAGCACAAGAAATGTTGCCAATTCTCTAAGAATGAGACTTTTCAGTACAGATCCTACTCTTCGAAAAATGGAGAAAAGTGCACACTATAAAAATACATAGTAGGGATCCAACTCTAACAGATCCAGTCACAACCTATGTAACATAATTGCTTGCCATTATAAGAGATTTTCATAGAAAACTCCTATTTAGTAATAACATAATTGCGGCCTAATATATTGAAGTTTCAACCATTGTTGCTTCAATGAAGCTTCTAAAGAAATAATAAATTCAAATAATAATAATATATTGTAATAACAATTATAGGGGGAGATAGACAATGGAAGGGGACATGGAGAGTTGGTAGGCAAAGACAACCTGACATGAGTGACTCAATTATATACAACATGATAAGGGTGGTTCATACAATACAATCATATGAGGCTTGGGGCATGATGGAGAGAATCCTCAGCTCTGGGAAAAAGTACTTTCCATATATGGATATAGCTTCAGAGTCTCAACAAGATGAGTACTGGGAGTAGAGTTGTATAGATGCCTTTGATGAGGTCTCTGATGTCATTTGGTAGGAGGTTTGAATGCAACAGGAAGCATGAAGTATCTTGAGGATCGTACATGATGTACCTATGGTTACACATCCTTGTCATTTCAGGATTAGTTAGTAAGACACAAAGAGATGCTCCTCGGGGAATCTCTATGATGATGTCATGAGACATATGGGACATGTTTGGTATGTCAGCATGACGAGTTAGGGAACGAATCTGTAGCCACCCTTGTTTCAGTGCTGATTTGGGAGAGTATGCTAGCTTCTATCGACCTTGAGGCACTACATATATATAGCAGGACAGACATCATAGGGATATTGTTGGAGAATGGGAATCCACATGCAATAGTATGGATTGGTAGGGAGGTTGAGTTTAGTGATTATGGACTGGACAACATGACTATAAACATACTTCGGTTAGAGGTCTATAGTTTTGTGGGCATCGAGATTCTTGGTATGAGACCTTCAGAGCTATGTGATGTAGAATTTGATGTTCTTTTAGAGCGCTTGAGGCTTCCAAATAATTGCATGATTGATTTTTTCCATTGATGGAGGAATTTTAAAGAAATTCAAGATGAGTATTCTTTGTGGCAAGATAGATCTCCTTGGTTGAGGATAATATATAACAACAGATCATATTCTTGGTTGGCAGGGGGTCTGGATTCTTCCATACATGACAGTTGGGAGATGGGCTTATGTGAGAGACTCCTTGATGGATGGATATTGTATCTACTTGTTTTGTTTGTTGGGAATCTTCAAGAGATTCATGATGTTGGTATCTTATAGGATTATACTTCACAGGACACTATAGTTCGCATATTCATATGGGATCGAAGGATTGGAGTGCTTGGTGGTCCAGAGTTTTATGGGGTCGATATTTGAGTAGAGTGGTTGCTTGGGGAGTTGACCGAGGATTGGGTGCACACAATCATTCTACTCATCAGGAGCATTTGGGTATCATGTGTGGTGAACAATTGGAGGGGCCATGTCTCGAGGAGAGCTTACTAAAACTCATAATAGTGGATATGGGATCCTAGTATCATATACAAATTGATTTAGTTATTGCTTCAAGACAAACAACATTCTAGTAGGGAGGGCTGTAATGTCCCATTTTTGGACATTATTATATTATAGAGTGCTATGCCTACAAGAGTAGCGAGATGGGGATAAAAGTGAGTGAATGAGTTATTGAGGGGTTTTATTGGGCCCGAATTGCATCATTCATCATATTTCATCATCGTGATCCATTCCACATCTTGGATTATTTTCTATTGCATTCCAAAGATTTTCGTAATTTTGAGTTACTATGGGTCATATTTTAATTAATTTCCCTAAGAAGGAAATTTTGGGCATAATGCTTGGAGAAACCTCTGAGTGTAATATCTAATCAGAATTGGGAGGAAGATCACTACATGATTAGATGATGAGAAGTGACTTTCAGTGGCCGGAGAAGTCATAGGGACGAATAAATCACTTTTAAGAGGCAAAAAGGCCAATTAATTAAGAAAGCCATTTAATTAAAGAATAATACAAATAAAGTAAAAGTCACTTGGAGGGAAAAGGTTAACAATGTGGATAAAATAGAGATAGGAGCCTCTATTCTCTCATTATTTTGATCGATATTATGATGATTGGCCTCTTGGCTAGAGAGCTCAAGTTACTTGAGGGTTTTGAGGGTTTTGACTAAATAAACCCTAGAGATCAACAAGGGAGTGAAATATTCTCTTGTTTCTGATCCAAGATTGGTAAAGGAGGTGAAATACTCCTCCCTCACCACTATATTAATCCGCAAGTTTCATTTTTATAGTGATATTTAGCCACATGTTTTGGTTTTACAGCAATAGAAGAGTCAAGGTGCACATCTGGTGGTTTCTAGAAGAGAGGGTGCATTGTGAAGGAGAAAACAATTTGATTTGGATTAATAAAGTTGGATTTGGTAGATATATTGTATTGAGAACATTTTCCATCCTCAAGGTTACATATTCATGGCATTATTGGGGTTTTCATGCTCCATATTTATATATTTTCAGAACTTGGCAAATTATTACTTGAGGGACCATATTCAGAGGTCAAGATATTCATTTCTGGAGTTGGGTTGAGAATTTATCTCTTGGGTATGAACTATAATCACCTTGGGTGAATTGTGGAGAAGGTTTTGAATGCCATCCCATGAGAAAATAGATTGATTAGTGGCTAGGAGAAATTATTGGATTAGGGTGAATTATTGGTACTTGGTATCTTGATTATCATGTGGTAGATTGCATTCTCGTAGGAGATATATTGTGGGTACTCTTTGGAGGGTTTCTAGGGTTGGTTTGTTTCATATTTTTTGTGTTTGGATCCTTCTACATCAGCCTTATAATTTTTTATCATATTTACATTAGATTTGTTCACCCATGTATTGAGGCTGACAAATTAAATAATAAAATCAAATCTGAGTTATTTTGGCTTCATTGTGTATTGTATTTTCTTAGTATTGTTTCATTTGAATTTTTTTGTGTAATTTACATCTTATTTCATGCCATAAAACCACCAAACATAAGAAAAAAAATCAATGATGAAATCTACAACCATATGTATGCAAAGTGTTTGATAAAACACTTGAACCAACCAACAACAAATAAACATAACAAAAAGCATAAATTGATAAAAACCACTCATTTCGAAGGGATTAGGTGTTGCATATGATGTGTTTGACATAATATTGAACCCTTAAACTTGAAATAAGTGGGACAACAAGTATTGAAGTGATTTCAAGAGAGTTGAGGGATTATACACCAAGTGTTTGATAAAATTTCTCAACCATATTAATTTGATATTTACATCAAATTTCATTGGGAACATTCCATTTCTCCAAATTTCCAGGTTTATTTCTTGTTATGAATATGTTAATTTAGATGTTACTCTGTTTTTATTTATACATTTTTGTGGATAAATTATCTGGTGTACATAACTGATAACAATATTAGAAAATAATGCTTGTTCTATGAGATGTCGATGCATATCATAAGTTCAATTAGAATAACAGTGAAAGAAATTTAATATTTATTATGAACAGAATCATATTACCAATAATAAATACTGTAGGTAAAAACCTAGTTCATAAACCAAATTTGTGTTTGTATAAGAGTTTTGTTTGGAAGAGAACAAAGTTTCAACAAATACAATGTATAAAATTGGAAAGGAATCGACACAGATTAAAAAATCGTTACAGAGTGAACATATTATACTATGCATATATCTGAAAGAAAATTCATTAGAGAGTTAACATATTATACTATGCATATATACGAAAGGGAAATTATCATAGAGTTAACATATTATGCTATGCATATACTCAGAAGGGAATTCGTTACAGAGTTAACATATTATACTATGCATATATTTGAAAGGAAATTCGTTACAGGGTTAACATTATACTATGCATATATCTGAAAGGAAAATCATTACAGAGTTAAACACTATACTTATATCCGAAAGGAAAACCATTACAAAGTTAAACACTATACATATAACCGAGAGGAAAACCATTATAGAGTTTAAACTAAACACATTATATATTTATTCGAAAGGAAATCATTACATTGTATAGAAGCTAACGAATGATGATTATTTATGTCCAAAAAGGGAAATAGAAATAAAGAAACCAGGACTATAACTGATAATTGTATATCAATAATAGAATATTACAAATCATAAAATGTGTATGCATCAATCCATAGTTACGTATTTTCATGAATATATAAATTGTTCGGTCAACAAGCTATAAAAATAGAACAATCCTAAATTGAGGTGCAAAATCGAAGGTAGTTGAGGAATGGAACATGAATACCTTTCCAAGAAAAGGTATTCCTGAATCTCCATGGTACCAGCCTCTGCGATACATGTACATCAAACAACAAACAAGTTAGGATGTGATAAAAAGTTAATTAAACAACATAAGTATATATGCAAATAAAAGACAAACTTACCATGGATGTATCGAATGTCCTCGTATCTACCTCCATTGGTTGAACTACACCCAAATGTACAGGGAGTCAAATGGCTGATGGGTACCCTAGAAAACAATACATAGGACCCATCATTATTCAATTACCCAAGAATAAATGTATCAAGGTTTACAAAAAATATTACAGAGTAAACTAAGAAATAATTTGATTCTAGGAGAAACCGAGTATCCTATTTTAACATGAGTCCTAACTGGGTTCAAATCACATAAACGATTTGAACAAGTACTTCAGACCACCGATTTTGATAGAATAATGATTCCATGGGTAAGACCCTTCAGACTAGAAGAGAACTAGAAGAGAAATATTATCACGACCAAAATATAACACTAATAATTATATAACAGAATTACACAATGAGTAAGAATATGTCTATAGAAAATGTCACAAAGACATTTAGACAAAGCCGACAAAATAACACCATCGTGAGCTAAGGGCTCGGATAATAACAACTTATAAAGAAAAAACCAAGCAAAGAGGTTGTTGAAGCTCTTACTAGTTTAGTGATGACACAACCATACAAAATCCATCAAAGATATGAATGCCTAGCACTCGCACAGATAAATCACTCGATGCTATGAAAACCTCTCAGAGTAGAACGCAGAGGAAAGAAAAAAAAACATGAA
Source organism: Picea engelmannii (assembly GCA_009831015.1). Classification (NCBI taxonomy): domain Eukaryota; kingdom Viridiplantae; phylum Streptophyta; class Pinopsida; order Pinales; family Pinaceae; genus Picea; species Picea engelmannii. The sequence continues at coordinate 342,321 of ML784645.1, read as the reverse complement.
GTGTGAAATGATCCAAACTAGGGAAAGGTTGGAATGGTTAAGGCTCCAAAAAAAACCCTAACACTTAGAAACGCAATGAACCTATGCATGTACATCCTCGGGACAAATGCTGAGAAAAACTTGTCTTGATATGGTAACCACAGCTGGTGCATGCAAGATCGTATCATATGTTGGCTAACAATGAAAAGTTGGTGGTAATTAAATTAAGAATGGTACCAATACAGGTTTAATCACCTCGTAGAACTTGACAACAACTCTACCTATGTCAAGTATTATCCACTAAATGATACAATAGAGTCGGTGTTAACATATATCAAAAACCATATCAATATATATGTTGTGTATTAAAAACCATCATCTAATAAAAACCAAATTAATACATGTTGAAAAGTGAAAGTCATTATTGTATGAAGGGACAATGAAATAGCTTGGCATGACATTTATATGAGGAACGTTAGCAAGGATCATATAATACAAACTTCAAAAACTATGCTAACAAGGAGTTAGTATCGAGTAGAAACATTAGCCATAAGAGGGATACACAAATAAATAATCATTGTAGTACCTATACATATATAGGTATAGCATCCAACTTGTCCTCCATCTCCATAAAAAAATCTCCAGAATTTTAGGTCTATGACACATGCTCTCCCCATGCCCCTCTACCCACCTAATTACCCCCTCTATGCAGCACAAAAGTATCGATGAGGTCATTTCCATAGTGGACATGGTAACTCCTCTACACCAAGGGGTCGCAAAGATTCTCGTCTCATTGCATCAGTCGAGAATTGAGTCGACTCTTGTCATGCACATACACCTCATCAAACCATGATTGATATCAACTGAGTGGAAGAAGATGTTCAAGTCGTTCAGATTTTTCTCACATAGGAGGAGGTTCGGGCCAACACAAGCTCTTTGCTTCCATATACTTGGGGAATTCTCTCCCATGAATCCCAATATATGCAAACCGTTGAACTCTATTGGCAGATGAAATCACTTCTGGGACGAGCCCTTGCAGACAAAAGGATGAAAAATAAGAGATTATGCTCTAGCTTGATAAGATGCAGTCACATATTTGGCTCCTGGACCACAAGATGAACCTGTTGGGAAGGAAGATCATTGCAATCAACCTGGAAGCTATCATAGCACCTTCTACCCAGGTGCATGAGGAGGATGGGTTGTCTAATACTTAGTTTTTTTTTTATGAAAATATGTATTTTGTATATCATAATTAAGGTTCCACATCATGGACTTTGGGCCATACGTCAAATGTCTAGCTAGGCATCTATAAAAAAAAATAACATTTAAAATGTTTGCAAACATTATATATTTACAAAACCAATAATTTTAATATCAGAAAAATTAAAATATGATAAATATTTATGAATGATGAATATGTTTTTAAGTAAGTTAAAACTTTGTATATTATTAATTTTCACTATTAAAATAGTAAAATTTATTTACATATATCTAAGTTTTTAAAATATATAACCATTAGTCAAATTGTCATCCTATGATTATAGGATTTTTTTGTGTAAGATTGCAAAGTTTTGAAATTATCCTTAATCAAGAAGAAACACCAAAAATTATCCATCCATTTTAAAGATTAATATGCCCAAAACCAAGTAAAAAAGTTGACCACTTAAATATGCAAGTACCCTTGTATAATCAGATTTGGATTTTTTAAATTTTGTAAATATACATAACCCCCCCCAAACCATGTAAACCAATAAATTCAAAACTTAAACGAATAAGCGTGGTTTCATTTAATATGAAATATAAATTATTTACAATACATTGTCGTAATAAATCACATATATTATTAATAGTATCATATGCAAAACCCTAAATTAGACTTAAGAAAATAAAAGATAATATTATTGATGTAATGTTATTTGGTTATTATAATGGAATTTTTTTTAATAATATTTTTTTTTCAATAATGGATAGAGTGGTTTGAGTGATATCCCATGTTAAAAGGATAAGAATATAAAAATAATAAAAATGGAAATAAGTTAATTTTTTTATAATTTTAATTTTTTAAGATTAAAATTATTTCAAAATTAGTAATACATTACTTTTTATAAATTTTATCTATAATTTATATTAAGATGTGTCATCTTAAAAAAAATAAAAAATAAAAAATATATTAAAAATCTATAACTTATGTGAGGATGTGTGAACTTAAAAGAATAAAAGTAAAAGATGTATTGAAAATGAAAGAAGGTTGAACTTGCTACCATTTTTGTAGTATAATATATATTGAATAAAAATAAAAAATTATTAAAAGGCTATAATTTATGTGAGGATGTGTGAACTTAAAAGAATAAAAGTAAAAGATGTATTGAAAATGAAAGAAGGCTGAACTTGTTATATTTTGGTTTTGTAGTATAATATATATAGAAATGAAAATTCTTTAATTAATAAGAATAATATTTTTAATATAAAAATAAATTCAACATTTATAAATATTTATATTGCAATAATATTTTGTATTGTTAAAATATGTCACCTGTGATTTGATTAATTTAAAATGATTTTCACCAATTTTTAAAATAAAATTATCAATTGTATTTTTTATTAGAAACTTTGAAAGAGTTATTTATTTTTATTTATTTTATTATCTATTTTAAAGTTACTATTAAGTCACACTAAATTGGTGTATGAGACCCCTTTGTTTGTGAGACAAGGGACCCCCTTCCATCCAGAGATTTGACCGTAAAGTCTACAAAGGGAACGTGGATACTATTGTCTGGAACTAGTCAAAGTTTCCCATACATTTTAAATCTTATTTCAATAAAATTGAAGGTCAACCAGGACAAGGTGACCCCTAATGCAACAACTACAATATTGAAATTACTAATTATATGAAACTATTTAACACAATATTGAAACTTTAATATCCATAGATATTTGCTTAGAAAATAAAACCCCTTTGTTTTGTAGTATAATATATATTGAATAAAAATAAAAAATTATTAAAAGCCTATAATTTATGTGAGGATGTATGAACTTAAAAGAATAAAAGTAAAAAATGTATTAAAAATGAAAGGAGGCTGAACTTGTTACCATTTTGGCTTTTGTAGTATAATATATATAGAAATGACAATTCTTTAATTAATAAGAATAATGTTTTTAATATAAAAATAAATTCAACATTCATAAATATTTATATTGCAATAATATTTTGTATTGTTAAAATATGTCACCTGTAATTTGATTAATCTAAAATGATTTTCACCTTTATTTATTTATTTATTTATTTTATTATCTATTTTAAAGTCACTACTAAGTCACACTAAACTGGTGTATGAGACCCCTTTGTTTGTGGGACAAGGTGGCCCCTAATGCAACAACTGCAATATTGAAATTACTAATTATATGAATCTATTTAACACAATATTGAAACTTTAATATCCATACATATTTGCTTAGAAAATAAGACCCCTTTGTTTGTGGGACAGGGACCCCCCTCCACCCAATGATTTGACTGGTAAAGTCTACGAAGGTATACATACCCTACCCCCCTCTGGATTTGAACCTGTGACCTCTTAAGAGGAAACACATGTTCTTAACCATTAGGCCCAATCAGGCTGTATATTTAGTAGTAACAACAAACTGGACTTTCATATTTAGTGGAAAAACATGAGTGCATTAAAAATATTCATATCAACATCTATAAAGTGAATAGTATGAAGGTTTTTTACTTAAATCATTTTTAAAATAATATTTAGTGTAGTTTAGTTTCTGTTTTATAGTCATATTTTAAATAAACATATTGAAAATATTTGTAAATAAATAAAGGAAGTCTGAGTTAAAACAAGAGATTTTGCTCTTACGTCTTCACAATGTTTACCCATAAAATATTTGTAATAAATTATGTATTTATAATAATGGAATAAAAATATTTACATTTTAATTTAATATCATTTTAATTTAAAGTTTTTCATTTTAAAAACTAATTTTCAAGCTTCTATTTCCTTGATGTTAAGTTCCCAAAAAATTTCCATGTTTCATATTTCATATTTCCAAAACAATTCCCAACTAATTATAAAAATCCTTATAAAAATTATTTACAAATTGTTCCTTAAAACAAAATTTTAAAATAACACTTAAAAACAAGTATGAAGTTTACAAACATGGGATGAGAGACACGATAGCATGGGAGCACGTGAAATTAAGTGTGATATAAATTTCAACAACTCAGTTTATTGTATATTTGGTATATTTATTGTATATTTGAGCTCAGTTCACGCGTTGGAATGTGTCAAGCTTTTTATCAAATGAAAACGATGTTTTTGCCGTATTTATTATTTTAAAATTAAAGGCAAATGTTTTGACCGAGTTTGGAGTATAGTCGAGCTCAGTCTGAATGTTGCAATGTGTCTGGCTTTTCTATTATCATTTAAAACCATGTTAAAGAGATTTCTATTATATTTTCGAATTGACGTTAAACTTTTTAATTGGCAATTTGATAGTTAAATATGGAAACCGATTACATTTGACAAATAAAAGGATTTATAAGTGTATATTTATATAGTTATTCATCATTATCATTGACTATGTAGAAGTGTATATTTATATAATTATTCATCATTATGATCGCATATAATTGTTATATTTTTAAAATAATGTATTATTTTTATTAGTTATTTGATAATAAAATGTGATTATCTATTAAATTTAATAAACAAAATAATGTTTTAGGACTATTGATTTTGTGATTTTGTAAAAATGCAAATTATCAATAACTTTGACATTGGAAAAATGTTAGTAAAATAAAATTATTAAACTTGATTGCTTATACTAGTTATTAATTAAACTAGATGATGATATAACACATGTGAATAATGGATATTAATGATACAAGAGGAGTGATGATGATGATTGATCACCTTGATAATGATGCAACATTAAATATTAATGACATAAGAGATATATTGATGATGATGTGGTTAAAATAAATACTAATGATATTAGAGATGTAGTTATAGTTTGACGATGAAGAAGCAACAAACTTATTCAATACTAATCATATTGCTAGTTTAGAATAAGTATTTTTTTAATGTTCATAACTGAATCGAATGAAAATTTAATTCATCCTAATAAACATTAATTTATAAGAAGGTTCTTATCACCTTTTAACAAAAATATTTTTCTTAAACATAAGTGAGATAAGCAATACTCAAATCATATTACTTTCATTGAAAATATAGCAAAACAATTGATAAAAAAATGAGGTTTAAGTGGGACAACCAACACTCTAATAATATTAATTTGATTAAGAATATAACAAAAGAATTGATAAAAATGAAGTTTTATATGATTATAGTTTTTCTATGATTGACTTTAGATTTTGGCCATACAGAAACTATGATTAGACTATACATCCATTTAAAAGGTTATTATGCCCAAAACTAGGTTAGTATGCCCCGAAAATCGGGTTAGTATGCCCAAAAGCAGGTTAGTATGCACAAAACATCAAGTTAGTATGCCCAAAAAATTGTCTCGAGATGGTAACCATAGGTGGCACATGAAAGATCATATGATGTGCTGGCTAACGATGAAAATTTGGTGGGAATTAAATTAAGAATGGTACCAATACATGTTTAATCACCTTGTAGAACTAGACAGCAACTCTACCTATGCCAATCCTTAGCCAATGAATAATATGACAGAGTCAATGTTAATGTATATCGAAACTGATATTAATATATATATTGTGTATTAAACCACATCCTCTAATAAAAACCAAATTAAGACATGTTGAAAAGTGAAACCTTTTAATGTATGATGGGACAAAGCTTTGGGTGACATTTATATGAGGAACGTTAGCAAGGATCATATAATAGAAACTTCAAACACTATGTTAATAAGGACTTAGTATCGAGTAGAAACATTATCCATAAGAGGGCTACAATAATAAGTAATCATTGTAATACCTATACATATATATAGGTATATCATCAAACTTGTCCTCCATTTTCATAACAATGGAACATGGAAACTTATCATATATATATATATATATATATATATATATATATAGGTTACCAATTTACCGAGTTTTATGGAATAGGACTTAGAGTAACCTTGGAATATATTTTTAAGTATGGAGTTTCTCAACTCATTTTAGTATAGAATAATATAATTTAGGTGGACAAAAGTTATGAAGGAAGAGAAGTAAAATAAACACTCACGGTTGTTAAATAATATATAAATAAATTATATTTTTTTCATAATTTTAGGTCTATGACACATACTCTCCCCACGCCCCTTTACCCACCTAATTACCCCCTCTCTGCAACACCAATGGATCGAGGAGGTCATTCTTGTAGTGGATGTGGTAACTCCTCTGTGCCAAGGGGGCGGAAGGATTTGCATCTCATTGCAATGGCTGAGAACTAAGCCGACTCTTATCATGTGCATCCACCTCCTCAAATCCTAGATGAAATCAACTTAGTGGAAGTAGATGTTCAAGTCCTTCAAAGTTTTATCACTGATGAGGAGGTTCGTTCCAACACAAGCTCTTGGGTTTAAGACATTGGGGGGCATTCCCTTCCGCGAATCCAAATATCTATGAACCACTAAAATATATTGGAAAATGATATCACTTCTGGGATGAGACCTTGCAGACAGAAAGGATGACAAAGAAGACATTATGCTCCATCTTGACAAGATGCAGTCACAAATATAGCTCCTAGACCATAGGATGAATCTGCTAGGAAGGAAGATCGTTGGAATCGACCTGGAAACTATTGCAGCACCTTCTACCGAGGTGCATGAGGAGGTCAGGTCATCCAATACTTAGTTTTTTCTTGTGAAAAGCTTTATTTTGCATATCATAATTCAGGTTCCAGGTCATGGAATTTGGGCCATGCCTCACAAATGTCTAGTTAAGCATCTATACTGTCCATTATTAAATCATATTTAGCATTTTAGATATAGCTATTGTCATTTGTCTAGATGTAAACTACAATTTTCATGCAAAACACTAGCCAAACTATTGCAATGTTGCTAGTCTAATTTTCCTAGTGGCAAGCCAACAATAGGATTTTTTGTTAAGTTTTCAATGAAAATATAAATAGATCTGAATTATGGACAAAACAAAATAACATTTAAAATGTTTTCAATCATTATATATTTATAAAAAGAATAATTTTAATATCAAAAATATTAAAATATGATAAATATTTATGAGTGATCAATATTTTTTTTAGTTAAAATTTTGTGTATTATTAATTTTCACTATTAAAATATTAAAAATTATTTATATATTATTTATATATTGATTTTTTTTAAATATATAACATTTATTCAAATTATCATAGTGATTAGATTTGGATGATTTCTTTTTCTATACCCAAAACGAGGTGAAAAATCCAAACATTAAGAGATTTGGATTTTTAAAATTTTATAAATATACATAATACTCCACAACCATGTAAACGAATAAATTCAAAACTTAAACGATTGAGTGTGTTTTCATTTAATATGAAATATAAATCATTTACAATACATTGTCGTGATAAATAACATATGTTATTAATAGTTTCATATTCAAAAGTCTAAAATTAGACTTAAGAAAACAAAAGATAATATTATTTGGTTATTATAATTGATTAATTTTTTTAATAAAGGGTAGAGTAATTTGACTAATATCCCACGTTAAAATGATATGAATAAAAAAGTTATAAAAACGGAATTAATAAAAAATAATAAAAATGAAACTAAGTTAATCTTTTTATCATTATAATTTTTTTAAGATTAAAATTACTTAAAAAACTAAAAATAAACTACTTTCTAGAAATTTTATCTATAATTTATGTTAGGATGTGTCACCTTAAAACAATAAAAATAAAAAACTATTAAAAATCTATAACTTAGGATGTGTGACCTTAAAAGAATAAAAATAAAAAAATGTATTGTAAAAGAATAAAAATAAAAATTGTATTGAAAATCAAAGAAGGCTGAACTTGCTTCCATTTTGGCTTTTTTATAAATGTGTAGTATAATATATATTGAAATTACAATTCAATTTTTTAATTAATAAGACTATTATTTTCTATATAAAAATAAATTCAACATTCTTAAATATTTATATTGTAGTAATATTTTGCAGTCTTAAAATAAGACGTACTTGATTTGATTAATTCTAAATGATCCTGATCAATTTTTAAAATAAAAATATCAAGTTGTACTTGTCATTAGAAACCTAAAAGAGTCATATATCCTTATATAAACTAAATAACTTAAAAATATAAAAGAAATAAATATTAAAAAATATTAAAAAGAAATAAAAAGATTTAATTTATAAATGTATATTAAAAAAATTCACATAAATATTATATCATTAATTCTCATAAAATAATGAGAAGCTATATGGAATTCTAGAGAATTATTTTAAATAATCTTATTTTTTGGATGTTAATTTATGAATAATGTTATTTAGTTGATGTTATACTACTGTATCTATTTGAAAACACAGGTGATAGAGGATGAACACCTTCAATAATCATTCACATCACTAGATCAAATATCAACACATAGATGTTTTTACGTGGTAAAACCCCTACGGGGAAGCATCCACGGCCCCAGCCAACGTGGCCACTTGGAGCAGTTTATTTAATGCAAAGAAAAAGATGACAGAGAGATTTTACAAGAGATTTTCTCACAATCGATCATCGGCAAATGAACCACCATGCTATTTAAATAGAGATCATGGACCAATCAGGTGTTAAGCCACGAATCAATGGCCGTTAAGATCGAGGAGAGTATGAACTGTCAGATCACTCTATATTGGGAACATATCGTGACTGTCAGATTTCCTAACTACAAATGCATACTAACGCATACTAAAGAAACACATGAGAAAAAAAACTTTTACCTAATGACATAATATACCAAGTAGATCTTAACTAACTCCTAAGTGTCTAAATATCCTAACATCCCCCCTTAAGAACAACTTGGGATAGGATTGAAGTATTTATAATAATGCCACAATAGGAGAAGGAAGGAGGGATTATAGCCTATCCCCCCTTAATGACAACTTCCTAAACTCATAACATAGATCAAAGTTTGGAAAACCTCGCTTCAGTAAGAGACTTTGTGAAAATGTCTGTAACTTAATCTTCTATAGGGTAGTAGAGCATTTCAATAGCCTAATCATGAATGATCTTTATGATGAAGTGCATGTGTAGCTCGATGTGTTTTCTACGCTGATGTTGAACTGGGTCTTTGGCGCTCTTGATGGCACTCTGATTGTCACAGCAAACGTTGGTCAGATGTTGGTGCTGGAATCCAAACTCTGAAAGGATCTATAAAATCCACAAGGCTTCCTAACTTGCATTTATCGTTGCTTAGTACTCTGCTTCTGCTGAAGAAAGTGCAATAGCCTATTGTTTCTTACAGGCCCAAGTGACAAGTCCTGAACTAAGGCTGAAACCATAAATTGTAGCAGAATTCTTATCATCAGGGTCATCGACCAAATCTGAATCAGTGAAACCAACCAATAAAAGAGTCCCCCCTGAACTATAATGTATCTCGAAGTGAACTATACCACGAACATAGAGAAGTATCCTTTTAGCTGCTTTCCAATGGCTTTCATTGGGCATTTTCATATACCGGGCAACAAGACCAACAACAAAGGAAAGATCAGGACGGGTATGAGTCAAGTAAAAGAGGCTACCAACTAACTGACAGTACAGGGTGGCATCAACTTCAGGAGAAGTATAGGTGGCAGTAATATTAACACTAGACTGGAAGGGAGAAGGGGTTGGCTTACAATTGTCCATGTGAAAGCGACAAAGAAGGTGACAAGCATACTTAGACTGGGAAAGAAAAATTCGTTCATTGGTTTCCAAAACTTGGAGGCCAAGGAAATAGTGCAAAAACCCTAAGTCTATCATTTCAAATTTCTTTTTAAGGATGGTTTTCACATGGTTTAAAATTTTTGGGTCACTACTAGTAAGGATAAGGTCATCAACATAAAGGACAAGGATTATGAGATGGATTCCTACTTTATTGGTATAGACATTAGGATCAGAATGGCATCTAGAGAATCTAGTGGAAGTAAGAAAGTTGTCCATTTTGGTATACCAAGCTCGAGGAGCTTGCTTGAGACCATAAAAAGATTTCTTGAGGTGACAAACAAGGCTAGAGTCATTCTGGACATATCCAGGAGGTTATTCCCTGTAGATTTCTTCTTGCAAATATCTGTGCAAGAAGGCAGATTTAACATACATCTGATGGACCTCCCATTTATGTGAGGCAGCAAGGGCAAGAACAAGGTGGATGGAATTCATTTTTTCTACAGGGGCAAAGGTTTCATTATAGTCAATTCCTTCAACTTGGGAAAATCCTTTGCAACTAACCGAGCCTTTTGTCTTTCAACACTTCCATCTGATGCATACTTAGTTATGTAGATTCATTTTCATCTAACAAGTTTCCTTCCTTTTGAAAGAGGTACAAGATCCCAAGTATCGTTTCCATTAAAGAACGATACTCTTCATTCATTGATGTATCCCAATCTGGATGACGTGAAGATTTTGCAAATGTCCTTGGATCATAAGTTTCTGAAACTTGTGCCAAAAGAGAAGAGGCTCATTGGAACTATGAACGTGTCCAACACCGATCTGAAGGATCACTGACAAGATCACCAACTACTTATCGTGTTGAACGAACTCATCTAGGAAGCGGTGGAGATGGTGTTGGTTCAGGTTCAAAGAACTCATCTGGAGGAGGGTGAGCCGAGGGAGGTGGATTTTCATCCTCACTGTCATCATCTGAAGAAGAAACCAGATCAGAAGAAGGCAGAAACGTTGAATATGGCTTGCAGGTCGAAGAAGGAACAACCGTCGAATTAGGATTAGAAGCCAAATAAGGCACAAACACCGAATTAGGCTCGTAGGCCAAGATATTTTCATCAAATTTAACATATCTTCTAATAATAATTTCATTACAATGTGATTGAAAAAGTCTGTAACCTTTGAAATCTTCAAAACAACCAACAACTATAAACTTCTCACTTTTAGACTGCAATGCTTTCCTTTTTTCATTAGGAATGTGAGCCCATGCTATACTGCCAAATACACGGAAGTGACTTACATCTGGTTTAAATTTATTCCAAGCTTGTTCCTATGTTATATTTTTAAGAGCCTTTGTGGGAGTGTGATTTACTATGTAATTTGCACATTTGATGGTGTCTTCCCAATACTTTAGACTTAATCCCTTAGATTGGATCATACAATTAGTCATTTCTTTTAATGTGCGGTTATTTCTCTCAGCAGCACCATTTTGTTGTGGTGTATATGGAATAGTGTGTTGCATTTGAATTTCCTGTGTATTGCAGTAACTTGTAAAATTATTGTTCACATATTCGCCTCCATTATCTGTTCTTAAACTTTGAATTTGATGTCCAGATTGCTTTTCTGCGAGGGCCTTGTAGGCCAAAAAATTTTCAAAAACTTTGCTCTTAAGTTTTAAGAAGTAAGCCCAACCAAGTACGTCTGGAAAATTCGTCAATGAATGTTAATAAATACTTGCACCCAGAAAAGGAAGGAGAAGGAAGTGGACCACACAAATCATTGTGAACAAGCTGCAAAGGACCCGAGGCATGCCAAGAGGCATGTTTCTCAAAATTGTCCCGATGATGTCTGTCGAGAACACAACCAGCACAAACACCATCTCTGCATGAAACAAGAGGAAAACTAGTTACCATCTGTTGATTACATAGTTGCTGCAATGAGCGATAATTTAGATGACCAAACCGCTCATGCCAAAGTTTTCTCAAGTCATCGCTATGAGCAACAGAAACTGATGAAAAAGATGATGACCCAAAGTTGTCAAATTTGTACAACCTGGTAATATCATCAACAATTCCAGTTGTAAGAACATGCTTAGGATCTTTTAGAGCCTTGATTACAACTTGGTCAGGTGAAAAATCTATGGTTTTACCTTCACCTGAATGAGTGATTTGATATACTTATAGAAGGTTATAAGAAAGACTTGGAACACATAATACATCATTGAAATGACCATTTTCTACTTGAACTATTCCAGATCCTTCAACACTAAGAGATCTATCATCACCAACAAATATTTTCTTGGTGTTACATTCATTTAGAGTAGAAAAAATGGCTCTATCCTTAGCCATATGATAGGATGCTCCATAATCAATAAGCCACACATCATAAGTAGAAGTAGAATTTGTATTGAAGGAGAAACCAGAAGCAGAAAGTTCATGTCCATGAGAAGAAGAAGAAGAAGTAGAATCAATATCGATTTTGTGCTTCTTCATCGCTGCTTCTAAATATGCCATCCTCTTGAAACATTTGGACTCATCATGACCATCTTTATCACAAAAGTTGCAATGCCTATTAGTATTCTTATTTTTATATTTTTCTCTTGTGTCTCCATTAGGAGCAAAAGATGCCTGAGTGGGTTTGGGACCCTTATATTGTTTGTTGTTGTGGCGAGGATGTTGCTTCTTGGGATTCTTGGGTTTATCTTTATGATGGACAACTAAGGCTTTGTTGGAGGTGACTGCAGTATTGATCACTCCAAGTTGTACTAGCTTATCTTTCTCTCTAATCAAAGCATCACAAAAGTTCTCAAGATAGGGTTTTTGATAAGCTGCCCCTAGAGCTTATTGCATGGCATAAAGGGTAGATACAAACACAGAATATGCACTACCTATCTTAGAAAGAATAAGATATATGCAACGATCTTCGTCTATCTTTATCTTACATTCTTCACATAAAGTTCTGAGTGTTTTAAACTTAGATAGATAGTCTTCAATGCAAGATAAATTACTTGGACTTAAAGTTAGTACTTGATTTTCTAACTGTTGTGCTCGAATAATACTGTGTTTACCAAACTCAGATTCAATCTTTCCCCAAGCTTATTTGGGTTTATCAATTGATTGAAGGTGGCACCTTAATTAAGGAGAGATGGACATTTTGATTAATCCACGTGCTTCGTCATTCTTATTATCCCATTTGGATTTATTATCATCATTACTGGGTGTTGTTTCCTTTCCCAAGGTAATCTGGTACAAGCCTTTACTTCTTAATAAATCTTCCATATGGGATTTCCATTGGAAGTAGTTGGTGTTGGTAAGTGAGATATTACATGTAGATTCCATATTAAATATGGAGATAATATAGATTTAAAAACTGAAAATGATGATGTGAATGGAAAGAGCTCGAAAAGTTATACGGTTTAAAAAAAAATGGCACTAGAAAAGGACTTCGGATGTGAGAGTTATGCCCTTTTTAAAAAAGGTATAAATGGTAACCAAAAGACCACGTGGTAGTGTAAGTTGGTAGTGCAAATTTCTTTTTAAATGGTAACCATGTAGTTTGGCTTAGAAATATTCATGTCTCATTCCAATGGCTGAGAACTGAGCCGACTCTTATCATGCACATACATCTCCTCAAATCCTAGCTAAAATCAACTTAGTGGAAGAAGATGCTTGAATCTTTCGAAGTTTTGTCATAGATGAGGAGGTTCGAGCCAACACAAGATCTTTGTTTTCAGATACTAGGGGGGGCATTCTCTTTCGTGAATCCCAATATCTATGAACCATTGAACTCTATTGGTAGATGAAATTACTTATAGGACGAGCCCTTGTAGACATAAATGATGACAAAGAAGAGATTATGCTCCATCTGGACGAGATGCAATCGCAAATTTGACTCCTCAACCACAAGATGAACCTGCTGGGAAGGAAGATCATTGGAATCAACCTGGAAACTATTGTAGCACCTTCTACCCAGGTGCATGATGAGGATGGGTCATCCAATACTTAGTTTTTTCTTACGAAAAGATTTATTTTGTATATCATAATTCAGGTTCCAGGTCATGAACTTTGGGCCATACCTTGCAAATGTTTAGCTAGGCATCTATTCAGTATAGTATTAAGTCATATTCAGTGTTTTAGATATAGCTAGTCTAGTTTCCCTAGTGACAAGCCAACACTAGGATTTTTTGTTATCTTTTCAATGAAAATAAAAATAGATATAAATTATGGACAAAACATATAACATTTAAGATGTTTGCAATCATTATATATTTATAAAAAGAATAATTTTAATATAAAAAAAAATTAAAATATGATAAAGATTTATGAGTGAACAATATGTTTTTAAGTAAGCTAAAATTTTGTATATTATTATTTTTTTTTATTAAAATAGTAAAATTTATTTACATAACATTTATTCAAATTCTATGATTGGATTTGGAGGATTTCTTTCTGTAATGCTATCAAATTTTGAAACTAGCCTTTGTTAGTAGACACCCAAAAATATCCATCCATTTTAAAAATTAGTATACCAAAACCAAGTGAAAGGAAAGTTTTGAAACTAGTGTTTGTCAGGAGACATGGAAAAATATCCATCCATTTTTAAGATTAGCATGCCAAAACCAAGTGAAAATATTGACCACTTAAATATGCAATTACCTTTAAGTGTGATTTCATTCAATATGAAATATAAATTATTTACAATACAGTGTGATAAATCACATATGTTATTAATTTTATCTATAATTTAGTTTAAGATGTAATAATAATCAATTTTTAAGGTTTAGATTTGAATTTGTGAAGAGGAAACACATGTTCTTAACCATTAGGCTCACTCAAAATGTGTCACCTTAAAGCAATACAAATAAAATATGTATTAAAAATCTATAACTTAAGTTAAGATGTGTGAACTTAAAAGAATAAAAATAAAAAATATATTAAAAATCTATAACTTAAGTTAGGATGTGTGACCTTAAAAGAATAAAAATAAAAAATGTATTGAAAATGAAAGAATGTTAAACTTTCTACCATTTTGGTTTTTTATAAATGTGTAGTATAATATATATTGAAATTGCAATTCTTGAATTAATAAGATTATTGTGCTTAATATAAAAATAAATTCAACTTTCTTAAATATTTATATTGCAATAATATTTTGCATTGTTAAAATAGGACATATGTGATTTCATCAATGATTCCGATCAAATTTTAAAATAAGATTATCAACAATACTTTTAATTAGAAACTTTAAAAAATGTATTGAAAATGAAAGAAGGCTGAACTTGTTATTATTTGAGATTTTTATAAATGTGTAGTATAATATATATTGAAATTGCAATTTTTGAATTAATAAAATTATTGTTTTTAATATAAAAATAAATTCAACTTTCTTAAATATTTATATTGCAATAATATTTTGCATTGTGAAAATAGGTCATATGTGATTTCATCAATCTAAAATGATTCCAATCAAACTTTAAAATAAAATTATCAACCATACTTTTAATTAGAAACCTAAAAAAAATCATGTATTCTTACATGAACAAAATAACTTAAAAATATAAAAAAAAAATATTAAAAAGAAATTAAAAAGAAATTAAAAATTTTATATTAAAAATGTATATTAAAAAAATTCACATAAGTGTTATATCATAAATTCACATGAAATAAAATAACGAAAATCATGAAAAGCTACATAGAATTTTATAGAATTATTTTAAATAATGTTATTTTCTGGAGGTTAATCTATGAATAATGTTATTTCGTTGATGTTATACTACTGTATCGGCATCTCACACCCTTTACAACTTCCCTTAAGTCAATCATAAAATGAAATGGAGATATAGAAACCCTTATAAAAATTATTCACAAATGATAGTCAAATGCTATTATCTATTAAATTTAATAAGTAAAATGATGTTTTAGGGGTATTAATTTTGTAAAACTGGATATTTTATAAGGTATTTACCATCAAAATTGATTTTGACAAAGTGTAAAGTGTAAGTAAATTAGAACTATTAAACTTGATTGTTCATAATAGTTATTAATTAAGTTAAACTTGATGACTATGATATAACAAATGTGAATAATGAATATTAATGAATCAAGAGGTGTAGTGATGAATGATCAAGATAGGGTTTAGCTTGAATGGTTGGAAGGAATGAACATTAATTTATAGGAAGGCTCTTATCAACTTTTAACTGCAATGTAAATTAAACAAATTCTTTTCTCCTGAATATGAACTAGACAACCAATACTCAAATCATATTAATTTCATTAAAAAAATAGCAAAACAATTGATAAAAAATGAAGTTCTGCTAGGATGATTCAGTGAAAAAACCAACACTGAAATGATATTACTTTCATTAAAAATATAACAAAGGAACTAATAAAAATGAGATTCTGATATGATTATAGTTTCTTTACTGTAAAAAATAGATTCTAATATGATTGTAGTTTCTTTAGATTTTGGCCATACATACACTATAGGAGAGGTGAATCCATAAATGATATTCCTTGCATTAAAAATTAAAAACTAGAAAAAAAAAAATGATAAAAAAGGGATTTTGATATGATTATAGTTTCTTTATGGTGACTTTAGATTTTGGTCCTAGGAGGAGTGAATCCATAAAAACTAAAAGCTTTGGTTTCGGTGATTTAAAATTATTTAAACAGTGAATCGATAAAAAAAACTTTGCTTTGTCTGTTTTATTTGTTTCACAATATCTAATTAAAGTTATATATGTGAGCTTTATACATGTGATAACCTCAAAACGCTAAAGTAACAAATCTCAAATCTTAAGAAGAGGCAAATTCTATATTAGAAACTTCAAATTGAAAACTTTCTTAAACTCAAAACATTCAAGCAGCAAGTTGTTATCGCAAATTCTGTAAACAATATTGTAAATTGTGGAAAGAAAATTGTAAAAACACTGAATTGACAAATTTCCTGCACGAAACATTGGCGGATTTCCCAACTTCCCCTATCCGTGATCATGCCCTCCATCTGGAGATTCCGTTGCAACAATTACAGTAATGGCGGTCACTCCTGTGCCAGCCGCCACACCTTTCGCTCTAAAGCAAACACCCAGATTCAGGCTTTCGTTCTTTTCCTCCTCCCGCTGAGCACCACCCCCTGCAGCCCAAGCACCGCTGCCAACGCGCTCAGAACGGGACCTTTCAGGAGAGATTCTGCTCTCCGAAAAATGGCGAAGAACGCGCACTATACAAATAAGTAGTACGGCTCCAACTATAACGGATCCAGTCACGACCCATATTACATAGTTGCTTGCCATTCTCAGAGATTTTCATATCAAACTCCTGTTTCGTAATAACGCAACTGCGGCCTAATATATTGAACTTTCAACCATCGCTGCTTCGATGAAGCTTCTAAAGAAATAATAAATTCCGATAATAATAATAAATTCTTCGATGAAGCTTCTAAAGAAATAATAAATTCCGATAATAATAATAAATTGTAATAACGATTATAATGGTAATAAATTGGTGTTGGTGTGAAGCACGTTAGTACCATAGCGTATCTTTCTTTACAGCATTATTGAGTCCATCTTTTTCACCCCTCCTCTTAATTAGGCGATATCGGTGCCCCACAAAAATTTCAAATTTGTTTGCCATTTCTAACATACGTAATTCTCGAGTCATATTCATGTTCTTTCAATTTTCAGCCAATTTTCATTGGATAGTTATAAATGGACTTTATTTTTATAATGTGCATCATTGACTGTGCATCCTTGCAGTGAAAGACGAGTTCAAAGCTTCTCCTGTCACTTAGTTAAAAACCATTCTTCGTAGTAAAATGTACATATAGTTGCCAGAAAGAAACTGCGTATTAAAAAACGGTACCTATTAAAACCCTTGAAGGTGCATGATTCTAGAACTTCAGGCGCAAAATTGGGATTGCGCACCTCGAGGCTTTTAATATATCTGCACGATACTTATTTTCAGAAGTTCAGGGAGCTTGTTCGAGTGAACATTGAGCGAGATTGCAAGGTCTCTTATGATAGTACTTTATTTTAGTTTCACCCGGTACACAGTTATGTAATATATTTTTTATAATTTAGAGTGGAGATTGAATAGTCTTATTTTTAGATTAAAGAAAAGATAGAGAGGAGGTTGAAGAGTATTATCGTTAGATTAAAGAAAAGAGAAACTGTGGTTGTACTGTACGGGCGTCCCAACAAAAAAAAATAAACAATGAATTTTTTAGAGTGGGGTATGAGGAATCTTAAATAAACAATGAATTTTTAGAGTGGAGTTTGAGGAATCTTATTCATAGATTGAAGGGAGGTGAAGTTCTAGTGGAGGTGGAAGAGTCTTATCCCTATATTAAATAAAAGATAGAGCATGCTTGTACTGGATGGTCGTGGTCCCATACCCCAAAAAAATCAAAGTTCATGACTGGTCATCTGTAATAATCATGGCTGGAGAATGCACATGTCCGGCGGTCGGCAGGCATTGCGCTAACTGTAAACCGTCGATAACAGGGGCTGACATAATGCGAAAACCACGTGCTGATGGTTTTCGAGTTTGGGGATATACAAAAAGATGGGCTTATTTCTCTCTAAGAAGGATTTATTCCAATTCTGTGTCTATGGAGAAGTTTAACAGGCCAACCTATATGATGGTTGTGTGGGAAAATGTAATTTTGGGTAAAACCAGAGTTTGTAAAACTAACTAACTAATTGGTATTTAATTTTTAAATGGGAAATCAACATGTTCAATGTTTTTTTTTGTTATGGGATAATTTAAGAATATATTTAGTAGTTTTCAAGTTAGATATATCAATAACTTGTGATTTAGCAAGAGCTATTCCTAGGTCCATCAAGATGAACCTTTATCCTAACATCATCTATTCTTATAGCCTTATCACAACAATCTAAAATATACATACTCTATCTTCAATGTTCAATACATAAAAAGATTGAGATATAAAAGCCTCCAATGTCTAATCAGAAATCATCCCAACATATCTTCGACCAAGAATTTGCAATACTCATATCACATATACATTTCCTCAATATCCTCTTCTATCTTCCATGATTTTTATTTAAATAGTGTGCAGACTTGTTTAATACTAGGCACCGGAAATCTACTCTCAATCCAACAAATTTTCCATTTGTAGTTAACTTTAGCTTTGTTCTCAGATGTAATATGTGTAACACAATCATAATTTTTTTTAAAGGCAAGTCCATGTATCATATATGTTTTCAAATGATAAAACTAGTTTAGATACATCAGAAACTGATCAAAAACCAATGTTTGAAGTTACTATGTACTATTTCTCAAGCACTATTTTTCTAGGTATAAACTTTTTGGAAGTGTAAAAAATTAACATTTCAATTTAGCATTACAAATTAAAACATAGTTAATCAAATTTATTTGAAAATATTGTAGGATTTAAATTAGATTAATCATAATATATATTTGTATATTTTTTTTTGGAGGTTATACATTCAAATTTAAAGAGATAAAGTATATTTAAATAGACTTTAGTAATCAAATTTTTGTTTATAGAAAATCTCTTATCATCACAAATCTTTGATCCTAGAAAATTCTTTATCATACAAATAAGGAGACCTCATTCATCAATTTGGTAGAAATCCAAATAGACTTTAGTAATTAAATCTTTAATCCTAGAAAATCCCTTATCATATAAATAAAGAGATCTTATTCATCAATTTGGTGGAAATCTATTATCATATAAATAAAAAAATCTCATTCATCAATTTAATATCTTTTAAAGTAACCTTAAAAATCTATTATTATTATAATATTTTAAAATATCAACCTAATTTCAATATCTCATATTATATACTATTAACTTATATATAAGTTAAAAAATAAATAAATAAAAACGGCCGCAGGTTATGTAAAATCAAAACGCAATTCCATGTGCATCTCAACAGGTTCTTCATAACTTGGTCAATTTGTTCACAAAGAACGATTAAAGTAAACGTAACGTGCACAGTGAGGATTCGAAAGCAGCCTGAAATTTAACGCATACTAATTATATTTGAAATGTAGCCATGACTGTGAAATTTTATTTTGATAATATATACTGAGGTCGTCAAATTTTATCTTGGCATGTTTTATATATACACGTGCACAGTGAGGATTCGTAAGCAACCTGGAATTTAACGCATACTAATTATATTTGAAACCTAGCCTTGACTGTATATATACAATGAGATAGTGAAATTTTATTTTGGTATCTTTTATATATATAATGATTTTAATTATAGATATAGATAAATAAATAAATTCATAGTTTTTAGTTTTTGGATTTTTTAATTTTATGATTATTTTAATTATGATGACGATTAACTTCTACTAAGATCGAATTGGTAGACTTTAAAAGAGTAAGTGATTACTTGTTATTCTAAGAGAATCTTTCAAAGATCACCATACTTTTGTTTAGTTAAGAGGTTGGGGTTGCTAGTGTGACAAATATTTTGAAAATGAGATCTAATATGGGTATAGGCTGGACAATTTAAGAAAAAATGTTTTTCATCTTTAACCTTCTTAGTGTCACAAATGTGACACACTCTTTCATCCCATGGCTTTTTAGGAATTGACCAATGCCTAGTTTCACTTGGATCTCATGAGAATTTGTTCGTATCTTAGCAATGCTTATTTTTTTCTTTACACTTGGCAAAACACATAGATAATTTTGATCTTCTAGATTAGGGTTGATTACATGGTTATAATATCTTAATTTTTATTTTTCCTCTAACTCTTTATCAGAGCTCATTTTCTCCTTAAATTTTAATTTGACTTTTTTTTTAATAGTATCGTTATTCTGCAAAATGGTGTCTTCCATGATTAGCCAATAGTTTAGCCATTCTAGCTTGAGTCAATGGTGGTTATGACTAGATTTTAAAGCAATTTTAGAAATCCTATTGTTTTCCATGTTGTTTAACTTGTTCTTATACATTAGGTATCTAGTCATCGCCATGCTCTCAATGGGGGGAAATTTGTTTCTAAGAGGAGGATGTGATAGGGCGTATTTCCTTTAATTTTGATATTATAGGTTACAAAATTCTTTTGTATTTGCTCTATCTTTATCCAAGATTCACCAGAGATACTACAACCCAATATTCATATCCATAAAGAATAACAGCGATAAGAAGAGACTCAAAGAGGATTTTATTCTTATCCGAACTCTAAAGATTAGTTGATTTACAATTTTTTTAAATCTCTAAACATCGATATGAGTGTCCTCAATGAGTATAAGTTTCTCTTAAATTTGTAGGAAACCTCAAGTTGGGAGAGACAATAACACATATTAAAAAAATACATATATAAAATTAGATTACAATGATATTTTAGATTATAATGTATCTAGATAATGATAGAATTGAAAGTCAATTCAGGAAGTTGCTAATTACCAATTTAATTTAATTTATACTAATAATTATATGAATATATTTAACACAATATTGAAACTTTAATATCCATAAATATTATATTAGAAAATGAGAAATAAAATAGAAAATACATATATAAAGTTTTAACATCTTTTAATAATTAAAGTCTACATATATAAACTTCAAACATCTTCATAAATTTGGAGCATTATTGTTGTTCTGATTGGAGAAAGCTAAATAGTGTTATTCATGTAATATGGAAATGCAATAAAAGTCAATGATATGGTTGGTTGATAGCAACAACAAACATGAGCAAATGCTTGTCATGGATGGGTATTGATTTAATATAATTTCAAATTTAGTCGGGGCTTGAAGAAAAACACACATGCATTAAAAAAAAATTCATATCCACAATTATAAAGTAATTAGTATTAAATTTTGTTATTTAAATAATTTTTAAAAGAACATTTATTGTAATTTAGTCTTTGTTTTATAGTGACTTTTTAAATAAATATAGATAAATATCTGTAATAAATTGTTTATTTGTAATAATGGAATAAAAATATTTACAATTTAATTTAATAAAATTTTAATTTAAAATTTTCTATTGGGGAAACTACTTCTCAAGCTTCCATTTTCTTGATGTTGAAGCTCCAAAAAAACTCTTAAGTTTCCAATATAGTAGCATTTGTACAATTGT
>ML784645.1:303900-320077 GCA_009831015.1 Picea engelmannii | reverse complement strand
TTTCTAAAATTTGTAATTTTTATAATTTTATAGAGTGAGAATAATGATTTTATTATTAAATTTAATATTTTAAAATAAATAAATTATTTATAGTTTTAAACTTTCTTATTTTATTTTTTTATTAATCAGAATAATGATTTGATTAAAAAAATTTTTTTTTTTTAACAATTAATTATTTAACTAAATACACTTGGTCTGAGATTAAATTTTCATAATATCACTATAGATTGATCTAAAACATGTATCTATCAATTGTCTAGAAGGATTAAATTTCTTGAGGTGCAAATTTTTAACCTTTCTTCAAGTTTTGCACTTCAAAAAAAGTTTTCACTTCAAAAGATTTGATCCCTTTCACATCTGTATATGATTGTTTAATACATTAATATTAAATTATTGTAAAATATTAATACTGTAAAATATATGAAAACAAAATAATATATATTTGTAATATATTAGTATATTTTATGATATATTGCTACCTTCCTAACAACTACATTGATTTTATGATTTATTAATTGAAACTAGGGAAAATCCAAAACAATTTAAAACCAATATATATAAAGCTTTTTGCTATTTTATTTTATATTTTATTTTATTATTATTATTTTAACCCCTTACTTAACTAGGAAAACAAATTTAATTTCTTCAACTTCAAACCTCTAAGAACATCAAGAAACGTGATCACTTTCAACTCATGGTAAATCCTGGTTTAAGATGGATTTATGGTGACTTTAATATATTAATATTAAATTATTAAAAAATAATAATATTATATAATATATCAAAAAATATTAATATATTTTTTAATATATTGCCACCTCCTTAAGGAATATATTGTTTTTTTTATTGTTTTCTTATTTAATTGAATTTAGGAAAAATCAAAAACTAATTCAAACCAATATATTTTTTCTAATATATTAAAATATTTATTTTTTAAATATATTGAAAAAAAATTACATTTCGAAATAAAGCAATTATAATTATTAAGAATTACATATATTATATTGTTATTCATTCAAAGTATATATATATCAACATAAATTTTTCACTTTAAAAAAATCTGGAGAGATGTCATCTCTTTTGGATTTTGATAGATCCATGGTTTAGATGGAGTTATACTACTTTAATACATTAATATTAAAGTATTAAATATACTGAAAATTAATTATATACCAAAGTAAAGTAATTATTATGATTATTATTCATTCAAAGTAAGTCTCTCTATATATAATGGATCGAACATAAATTTTCTTATTTTATTAAATTTTTTTAATTTTTTATTTTAATTTTTTATTTTATTATTATTATTATTATTTTAATGTGTTATGTTATATAATCTCAGATTTATGAATAGCAAAGATGGATCAAATCTTTCTAGGTGCAAACCTTTAACCTTTCCTCAATTTTTGCACTTTAAAAAAAGTTTTCATATCTAGAATTGTCATCTCTTTTGGCTCTTGATAGATCCATGGTTAAATGTATCTAACTTTTTTAATACATTAAAAAAATTTAATATATTTTTTACAATTTTAATTTATTTGATAATATATTATGAACTCCTAACAGTTACATTGTTTGGATGATCTATTAAGTTGGAAAAACTGAAAACAAATTCAAACCAAAATACCTTTTAATATATTGACATATTTTATAATATATTAATATTATGAAATATATAATTCTATATTAAAATATATCATCTTTTAAATATATTAGAAATTAATTATATATACACACACCATGATTGTTATTACAATTACAATAAGTAAGTGTCTCTATATTTATAAACTTTCTGGTTTATTATTATTATTTTAATGTGTTATGTTATATGAACCTCTCTTTCATACTAGGCTCTTTTGGGCACAATTAATTAATCAATTAAGTATTATTAATTAATCTATTAATTAAGCATTTATGCATTGATAAAATATTAATGTATGTCACATTTGTGAGACTAAGAGGGTTGAAGATGAAAAACATTTTATTTTAAATTGTCCATCCTATATCTAGATTAGAGCTCAATTTCAAAATATTTGTGATCTTGAAAAGTTTTTCTTAATACTTTTGGAGCACAGAAACAAAATTCTAAAAAAATGCAAGTAATGGCTTACCTTCTTTATGTCCCATAGACCAATTCCTTATAAATGAAAATTAATCATCGTCATCTCCATCATCAATAAAGTATTAATAATACATTATTAAAGTAAAAATACATTATTAAAATATGTTCACATAAATAAATAAAAATGTTATTACATTAATAAAGTAATAATAAGTGATGTTAATTTAACATAACACATTAAAATAATAAAAATTTATGTTAGCTCTTTCAATGAATAGAGTTCCTAATAATTACTTTACTCTAATATATAATATATTATAAAATATTTTCATATATTTTATATTTTCAATATGTTATAATAATAACCTCATATCTATCAAGAGTTGAAACTCATCAAATATCTGCATTTAAAAATGTTTTTTAGAGTGCAAAACTTAAAAAAAGGTTATAGATTTTGACATCAATAAATTTGATCCCTCTCCTAACTTGATAGATGATGGATCTATGCTACTGAATGTATAAATACATTAATAAGGTCTGAAAATATTAATAATTAGTATATTATTAAAACACTAATATATTAAAAGGTGTTAAAATAATATAATAATTAAGTAAAAATTTACATTAATAATATATTATTACACAAATACAAAACATAAAGTACTTTATTGTTACATTTAAGTATTAATACATTAATACAATATTGATACCGAATAAAGTATTAATAAAATAGCTCTCAGATGGGGTGCCAACTTTCGATGGAAGGTTCTCCACTTAGAGGTCTAACAAGCAACCTGTGACAAGTGGTCAACCATAAGACAAAGATGGAGAGAAAAATTGGGATCCTAGTCATGTGAAGACGGGACAAAGTAATGGTGAAAGTATCATCGAATGTCATCTTGGATGTGACATTAATGAGAATTAATAAATGACTCGGTGCAAGTGGAACAAATCGGAACAGGTGGG
The DNA here is from genome assembly GCA_009831015.1 of Picea engelmannii. NCBI lineage: Eukaryota > Viridiplantae > Streptophyta > Pinopsida > Pinales > Pinaceae > Picea > Picea engelmannii. The sequence goes on along the minus strand of ML784645.1, from coordinate 317,049 downwards.
TTCCTTCGATGTCAAGGTAGTTGGTGGCATGAAACACTTCAAAGGTGGTGATAATGGGCAAAGATGATTGGTACAATTCCAGAACTGGAATATGGAGAACCAAAATAAGAGTAGTTAGCACATTATCCTGAATTTACTACGAAGACAACTGAGCTTAGTATGATTTCCCTAATCGTGCCATGTAAGATAACTTAGGTGATGCAAGGGGAAATTTTAAAGAATATTGAGGTAATAAATGATTTTATAAGGTCATCTCTGGATTTTTTCAGTGATGTAGATCACCTAAGGTGGAAATATGAGGGAGAAGTTCAGAATATGAGAGGTAAAAGTCGAGAGCTAGATCCTAGCATATATTTTCTTAGTCTATTTATGTCATTTAGTGTCAATAAAAGTCCCCACTTGAGACTCAGTGGTAGGTCTATTACTTCCCATCCCAAGAAGGCTCCTTATCCCAGGAGGAGTAGGTTATGGTGGCAGACAAGAAGTGGTAGAAAAGCCTACAAGAGAATCATGTTCAAGTCTATGCATCGGGTTGGAATGGCTTGAATTTGTACTCATAGTAAGAATCAAAATATGAAGTAGCAGGAGTCACTCTCCTAACAGTGACTGACCAACCGAACAATATTTTCTAAGGCTTCTTAGATGGCATGGTCCCGCTTCAAGAATTTGTTATCAGAGCACTAAAATTAGTCGATGAAGGAATTTGAGGATGATGTTAGGTGATAGAGTAAGAACACCAAGGATGAATATATTGTTAAGGAGGATAAGAATTGGGTCGAGGACCCAAATTTTACCCGCACCATGGAGACGAAGTATTTCCAGATGGAAAAAATGTATTAGGTGGTCCATGCGTTAGTTTCTCAAGGCTGGAAAAAGTTATAAAGGAGAACGAATATACCACCGAGGCGATTAAGATCCTGAAAGGAAAGTTTTAGTTATTCTATAAATACCAATTCTAGATAAAGTTCAAACTGAGAAATCAGGCATCGCTCCAACAAAAAGATGGAAGATGAACCATAGATAAAATCCCCCTAGGCCTGCATGATTGCTCCATTCTTATTGGTGATGAGAAGGAAGTTTCATAGATGGAAAGAAAGAGAAAAAATATTCAAATAAGTCAGCGATTTCTCTCGATATGGCCTCATTTGACCTAATCTGTGTTGGATTTTCTTACTTTTTTTTAAGTATTGTAGAGTAGGGTGTTACATCCTACTCAAGCTTTGGTCCTTTCAAAAAAGTTCGGATATATTTGTCTCGAGATCCAGGTGTTGTCTAGTATAGTAAAATTTTTCTCACATCCTTAGTGTGATCTTTCTTCAAACCCAGTTCACTAAATCAATTAATTTTTCTGTAAACTGATTCTGCCAGGTTTTCTTCACAAATAAATAATACATAGTATAAATTAATAACTAGGAACTTAACAGTAAAAGATAACAACAATCACATCACATGTACACAAGTAATTTTTGGACAATTTGTCCCTAGAAAAACCCTGGAGGGAAAACCGATGCAACATATTTGGATTTTATTATTATTGAGAAGGAAAATATAAAGATCTCTTACAATTAAATCATCCCAGCCAAATAAAAAACTTTCTTAACAAATGTATGGCCCCCTTCTGCAAATCCTCCTGATCATATATGTAGGAAAATACCTATGCAATATTGAATATGTGTGTCTATCTCAGTGTATAAGCCTCCTCTGTCTCCCTATAAACTCTCTCTCCAAACCATCAAGAAATTCTCCTCTTTCTTTCTTAATAAAATTGCCTCTCTTGTGCATAATGCACCCCTCTTCAAGATGATCTCATTTTTACTCAATGAGCAAGTGAGAAATCCTATCTCCAAAATGATAGAGGGTTAGGATTGATCCACATACACCTTATGAGATCAATGGTCAATATGATGATGATTATGATGATAATGATGATTAACATCCACTAAGACTTAATTGGTCTATCAGACCTTAAGAGGGTAAGTGATTATTTGTGATTCTTTAGAATTTTGTTTCTGTGCTCAAAAAATCATTAAGAGAATCTTTCCAAGATCACCATACTTTTGTTAAGAGGTTAGGAAGGTTGGTAGTGTGATCAATATTTTGAAAATGAGATCTAATACATGGGTATAGGCTGGACAATCTAAGAGAAAGTTCTTTTCATCTTCAACCTTCTTAGTGTCACAAAGGTGGCACACTCTTTCATCCAATGGCGTTTTAGGAATTGACCAACGCCCAGTTTCACTATGGAGCTCGTGAGAATTTGTTCTTATCTTAGCAATGCTTATTTTTTTCTTTACAATTGGAAAAATAGATTAGGGTTGATTACATCTTTATAATACCTTAATTTTCTTTTTTCCTCTAACTCTTTATCACACCACATTTTTTCCTTAAATTTTGATTTGATGTTTTTTTTTAATAGTATCTTTATTCTACAAAATGGTTTCATCCATGATTCCCCAATAGTTTTTCCAAGACCAGGCATCTTTATGCCATCCTCGCTTGAGTCGATGGTGGTTATGACTTGATTTGGAAGCAATTTTAGATAGCCTCTTGTCTTCCATGTTGTTTAACTTGTTCTTATACATTAGGTATCTAGTCATAGCCATGCTCTCAATGGGGGAGAGGCTTGTTTCTACTAGGAGGATGGGATAGGACGTATTTCTTTTCATTTTGAGATTATAAGTTATAAAATTCTTTTGTATTTACTCTATCTTTCTCTAGGATTCACAAGAGATATTACAGCCCCATACTTCACATCCATAAAGAATAATAGGTGTAACAAGAGTCTCAAAGAGAGGTTTCTTCTTATCCCAACTCCAAAGTTTAACTGATTTACAATTGTTTTCAAGCCCATAATAAGATTTCCATCCCCCAATAATCCTTTTATCAATGTTATAATTCCAATTAAGCTTGTGGTGAATATCAATTCAGAGATATTTGTATGAAGTCACTTCCTCCAAGTTGTTGTTGTCATATACCAAGGTATCATAAGCGATCTTATTGGATTTAATAATAATGGCCTTAGTCTTATCAGTATTAATAGTCATACCCATATTGGAGAAAAAATCCTTGAGGATTCTTAGTTGGTTTTCAAGATCATGGGGACTCCTTGCCATAAGAACAATATCATCGACATAAAGAAGAAGATTGATGACTATACCAGTGAGAGTAGGGTCAAAACAACCTTCTTTTTCCAATCATTCTTCTAATTTATCAATGTATATAAAAATACCACAACTTAAATTATTTCTCACTTTAACTTTATAAAAAGTACTCATTAAGTCAAGATTAAAATATAACCAATTTAACATACTTTTTCCTAAGTACAATTTTAAGAAAAAGATTAACCCATCAACTTGGATAAGTTTCATTTCCCTCATCCATGCTAGGATTTCATGCGTGGAGAAGACCTTCCTTGCTACCAAATCTCAACACTCCCTCTTAGTGAGGAAGGGATTTTTCGTCAACCCCATATGATCTCTGAACTTTTCAAACATTTGTCTGTTTAGTGCCTTGGTTAAAATATCTTCCATTTTCTCATCAGTCTGTATGTAATCAATCCTCACAGCTCCTCTTTGTAGGAAATCCTAGATGAAATGATACATGATATCGATGTGCTTTCTATGATTATGAGACGTTGAATTATCAGAAAGATTGATGCAACTCTGATTGTCATAGTGAATCACAATAGCTTCTATCTCCTTCTTGAACAATCCCAAGAGTAGCTTCCTAAGCCACAATGTCTAAAATGCTTCCAAGCTAGAAGCCATGTACTCTTCCTCAGCAAAGCCTAATGCCAATGATTTTTTCTTCCTCTTGAACCCGAAAATTATGCTCGATCCAATGCTAAAACAACAACCTGAAGTACTCTTTCTATCCTTTGAACATCCTACCCAATCAGAATCTGTAAAGCGTGCCAATCTCACTCCACCACGATGCTCATATAACAACTCGTACTCCACTACACCACTAAGGTAGTGAAGCACATGCTTCACAACTATCTAATGTACTCTCCAAGGTTCCACCATTAATTGACTCAAAGAGTTTACTACAAATTTGATATATGGTTGAGTATTGACCATATACATGAGCGATCCAATTAACTGATGATACAAAGTGGGGTCTACTGTCTTTGAATCTGATGCATCAATCTTCCTCCATTTTGTGAGTAGAGGCATGGAAATGGACCTACAATATGTCATCATGAACCTATGGAATAAATCCACTTCATACTTCCCTTCTCCCAAGAAGAAGCGCCCATCCTCCTACCAGACCTCCAAACCGAGGAAGTAATGCATCAACACAAGTTCTTTCATCTTAGACTCAGGTGCAAGGTTGGCCTTGCAATCTTCTATCAATTGCTCATCCCCTGTCAGAAGTAGGTCATATACATATAACATCAATATGAGAGGAACCTCTACAGTAAGAAAATACAGGTTCATATTATCCTTTCTCCGCTAGAAAACCATCTCCCTCAAGCAACTGTTTATCCTCGAGTACCATGGCCAATGTGCCTGCTTGAGCCCATACAAATATCTCCTCAGTCTACAAACATGTGTCTCTATAATTTCTATTGCAAATCTCTCTGGTTGCTCAACATATACCTCTTCCTCAACAACTCCATTAAGGAAAGCAGTCTTAACATCCATCTAGTGAATGTGCTAGCCCTTTTATTCTACCATTGATATGACTTCTTAGATCGAGCAATACCTGGCCACTAAGGTGAAATTCTCCTCATAGTTAACCCCCTCTTGCTGTGAAAACCCATTAGAGACGAAGTGGGATTTTTACATTTTCACACTTCCATATGCTGCTTTCTTGACCTTGTATATCTACTTGGATCTAGCCACCTTCTTTTCTTCTAGCCTGGGAACCACCTCCCATAGATCATTCTTCATAATGGAGGAATACTCCTCCATCATGGCCTACTACCACAATGCATGTTGTGAAATTTTCTCATAAGTAGAAGGCTCTACATCAATTATACTCACCTTGGGCGAATTTTGGAGAATGGCTTGAGTGCCATCCCTTTAGAATATAGAGTGATTAGTGGCTGGGAGAAATTATTGGAGCTGGGTGAATTATTGGCACTTGGTAACTTGGTTATCATGTGGTAGATTGCATTCTTGGAGGAAATATATTGTGGGTACCATTTGGAGGGTTTCTAGAGTTGGTTTGTTGCATACGTTCAGTGTTTGGCGCCTTCTACATCAACCATATAATTTTGTATCATATTTACATCATATCTATTCACCCATGTCTTGAGGTTAGAAAATTAAATGATAAAATCATATTTGAGTTGTTTTGGCTTCCTTGCGTATTGGAGTTTCTTAGTATTGTTTCCTATGCATTTATTGTGTAATGTAAATGTCATTTCATGCCAAAAAAACACCATACATAAGAAACAAAAGCAATTACAAAAGCTATATCTATATGTATGCAAAGTGTTTAATAAAACACTTCAACCAACCAGTTGCAAATAAACATAACAACAAGAAAAACTTTAGAACAACCACTCATTGGTAAGGGATTAGGCATTGTATATGATGTGTTTGACATAATATTGAACCCTTAAACTTGAGATAAGTGGGATAAAAAATATTGAAGTGATTTCAAGAGAGTTGAGGGCTTATATACCAAGTGTTTGACAAAATTTCTCAACCACATTAATCTGATATTTACATTAGATTTGGTTGGGAATGATACATGTCCCCAAAGTTCCAGGTTTATTTCTTATTATGAATATGTTGATTTAGATATTACTCTGTTTGTATTTGTAAATTATCGTGGCTAAATTATCTGGTATAAATAACTGAAAACAATATTAGAAAATAATGATTGATATACAAGATGTCGATGCATGTCATATGTTCAGGTAGAATAACTGTGAAATAAAGTTAATATTTATGTTGAACATAATCATATTACCAGTAATATATACTGCAGGTAAAAACCTAGTTAATAAACCAGACTTTTATTCGTATAAAATACTTGTTTGGAAGAGAACAAAGTTTGAACAAATCCAATATATAAAGATGGAAAGGAATCGACATAGATTAGAAAATTGTTACGGAGTTAACATGTTATACTATGCATATATCCAAAAGTAAATTCATTACAGAGTTAACATATTATACTATGCATATATCGAAAATTGAAATCGTCACAGAGTTAACATATTATACTATCCATATATCTAGAAGGGAAATCATTACAACGTTAACATATTATATACTATGCATATATGTCAAAGGAATTTCATTACAGAGTTAACATTATACTATGCATATATCTAAAACGGAAATTGTTACAGAGTTAAACACTATGCTTATATCCGAAAGGAAAATCATTACAGAGTTAAAAACTATGCTTATATCTGGAAGGAAAATCATTACAGAGGTAAACATTATGCCTATATCAGAAAGAAAAATCATTACAGAGTTAAAAACTATGCATATATCCGAGAGGAAAATCGTTATAGAGTTTAAACGAAACACACTATATATTTATTCGAAAGGAAATCATTACATTGTATAGAAGCTAACAAATGATTATTTTTTATGTCCAACAAGAGAAATAACACCAAAGAAACTAGTATTATAAATGATAACTGTGTATCCATAAAAACATATTACAAATCATAAAATTCATAGGCATCAATCCTGACTTACGTATTTTCATGAATATACAAATTATTCTATCAACTAGCTATAATGATAGAAGAATCCTAAATTGTGGTGCCAAACTTGAAGGTAGTTAAGGAATGGAACCCAAATACCTTTCTAAGCAAAGGTGTTCTTTAATGTACATGGTACCAACCTCCACAATACTTGTACATCAAAAAACAAACAATTAGGATGCGGTACAAAGCTAATTAAAAAACAAAAGTATATACACAAATAAAAGACTAACTTACCATGTATGTACCAAATGTCCTAATATCTCCATCTGCTGCTTGAACTGCACCTGAATGTACAGAGAGTCGAATGGCTAATGGGTACCCTCGCAAATAATACATAGGGCCCACCATTAGTCAATGAACCAAGAATAAATGTATCAAGTTTTAAGAAAAATATTTCAAAGTAAACTAAAAAACCATTCGACTCTAGGTGAAACCAAGTATCCTATTTTAACATGAGTTATAATTGGGTTCAAACCACATAAATGATTTGAACAAGTTATTCATACCACCAATTTTCATACAATAATGAGTCCAAGGGTAATACCCTTTAGACTAGAAGTGAACCAAAAGACAAATAATACTCCGGCCAAAATATAACATTAAAAATTATATAACATAATTACATAATGAGTAAGAAGTTTGTTATGGAAAATGTCAGAGAGAAATTTAGACAGAGCCGATGAAATAAAATCATTGTGAGCTAAGGGTTCGGATAATAACAACTTATAGAGAAACAACACAATTAAAGAGGTTGCTAAATCTCTTACTAGTTTAGTGACAATGCAACCATACAAAATCGATCAAAGCTATGAACACCTAGCGCTCGCACAAAGAAATCACTCGACGCTATGAAAACCTCTTAGAGTAGAATGTAGAGAAGATAAAAAAAAAAGGCATGAAGTGTGCAATGAGCCAAACCAGGGAAAGGTCGGAAGGGTTAAGGCTCTGAAAAAAAACCTAACACTTGGAAACATGATGACCTTATGCATGAACATGCTCAGGACAAATGCCAACAAAAAGTTGTCTCGAGATGGTAACCACAAGTGATGCATGCAAGATCGTGTGATATGCTGGCTAATGATGAAAATTTGGTGGGAATTAAATCAAGAATGGTACCAATATGAGTTTAATCACCTCTCATGATCCAAGTGGTTATTGGTGGCCAACCAATTATTCCACGGGTTCGAAAAATAGTTTTCCATCTTGGCAGTTGTTCGATAGTTTTTTGGGTTTCAAACTTCCGGGGTCATTTTGAGGCCTTAAACGACATTGTTTGGGGATTTTGGGGCCCAGTGTCTACAAAAGGCACTGACTTGGGGCAGTGGAAAATCCTTCTTCTCGGTTAGACCTTTCTAACAGTGTATCGAGAGCACCAAACGGAGATTGTATGCAAAAGTTACACCCTTGGGAAGTTGACGTATCAATTACTCCCATCGGGGCCCACAAACCTTTTGGATTTTCATATTCTAGGGTTGGGGTTTTGGATTTTACTTATGCTAAAAAGGCATTTGGAGCCTTATTGTAATGATCATCTTCTCGCAAATGCGAGTAGCCATCACATCTCTTCTCAGAGATAAGTTGCCACCATTCTAGCGAGCCTTCCACTGTGTATTTTTACTGTCTCTGTACATTTATTTCATTAATAGAAATCATGTATTACTGTATGTCTTTGGTTTTGGAAATATTTATGTGTATTTCATTGTAATATCTCTTCTTTCATTTCATTCTCAAAAATAATTTGGATCAGTGGAATCAGCGCAAGATTCTCTTGATCATTTTTCAGTGCATGTCCCCGAGGGGGTTCCAGTATAGCAAGTTGGGTCTCGAGCATGTCTCTCTTGAGTACAATCACTCGCGCACGCCAAAGAAACCCTTCATGGTGGAAGAAAAGAAAAATGATAGAGCGGACGATTCTATTAATCTGTTGCTTGAGCAAGCTCTCACACGACCGTGAGCTGAAATGATGGAGAATTTTTCCCACATCCTTCAATGCCTGCCGATAGAAACAAACACATCTTCATCAAGCGACCACTTTGGAGGCACCTCGCCTTTGAGGGTATAGGTCAATTTTGAAATTCCTATATTTGAAGGTCAGATAGATGCAAATGCCCTAGAAAAATGATTAAATATATTAGAAGGTTATTTCTCTATTCACAATATTTCGAACAGAGAAAAGATCACCTTCACACTCCTTAAGTCTCTCCCCCATGTCAAACAATGGTGGGAAAATTACTAGGAGAAAAGTTCCATAGAGGAGTCCGAAATATATGGGGTCGAGCCCACATGGAATTTTGTTGGATGCGGTAAAGGAGCATTATTACCCTGTTGGTAACTATGAGGACCAGTACATGAGATGGACCACACTACGACAAGAGGGGCCAAGAAGTGTCAGATTTCACTAATACCTTCCATACCTTGCGCACCAAGATGGGTATCAAAGACTATGAGTGACATTTCGTTCTGAAATACCATGGGGCTCTACATAGATACATCCAAACTAAAATGGACTTTCTGGATATCTCATCAGTTGGTGTTGCGTATTGATATGTTGTTAATATCGAGAAAAAATTTAAGCACCAGAAAAAGCAAGATTTAGGTTCTACAAATCCGCAACAAAAAAAGTATGATAAAGATGGACCTAACAAACAGCCTCTCGAAAACTAGTCCAAGCCACAGGAAAAGAAGGGTCATGAAAAGATGAAGAAGGAAACTGGAAAATGGTGCGATTTCCACAAAATCCCCTGGCACAACACTGATGAATTTCTCTCAAAAAATTAATTGGTGGTAGAGATCAAGGATAAGGAGCCGAACCCTGATTAAGAATATGATTCAGAAAATAGTGATAGAAGATAGATCATTGAAGTAGATCCCATTGCTATTGTCACGACCACAACAATTCAACCAGAAGAACCAACAGATCCTGAAGAGGGGGAACTCCTTTTTCATTCACAGATGTGGGTGAAGGGGATCCCACTACATTTGTTGTTGATATCGGAAGACAGAAAAACCTCATCTAATAAAATGTCATCAAATAGTGGATATTGTTGACAACACCACACCCGCATCCATACAACATCGGGTGGCTTCTCCAAGAATGAGATGATCGTGTCAGCCAACAGTGTTGATTTTCATACAAAATCCATCCTTTAAAATATGAGTTATTATGTGATGTTTCTCCACTGGATGTCTATGATGTTCTATCGGGCAAACCATATATGTGTAACTGCCATGTTATTTATGAGTCTCGACCCCGTAGTGTCATTGTTACTCTGGGGGGTCATCTCTACAGAATACCAGAGGTAACTCCAACTATTGTCCCAACTAAATAGTGTCGCAAGGTAGTATCTCATACTACAAAATTCATCTTTTTCACAATATGTTCGAAAGATGAACAGAAGGATGTTGCAACCACTATAGTCTCAAACCAAGCACCTTCTATCCAACAAAAGCAGGTCAAAAAGACTACAACAAGGAAAAAACATTCCTTCTACACACAGTCATCTCAGGCAGCCTGACTGGTTGAACAGATTCAACCCTGCCAACAATAGGTTCATAATAACCTTCCACAAATCGAGCAACGCGACGTCTCTAGCAAGGCAAGCAACTCACCAAGATTCAAATTCAACAAACACTTCCCTCTCTCCCTGGGGAAATCAACACAATGGATACCATTTCTTCCTAAGGAGAGAGGATTGATCTAGGTGGATATCGATGGCCACCCACCTATTTCACAGGTTCAAAAAAAAAATTACATCTTGACAATTTTTCGACAGTTTTTTGTGCTCCAAACTTCTAGGGTTGTTTTGAGGCCTTCAACGATGTTTTATGGGAATTTGGGGCCGAGTTGTCTGGAAAAATCAATTACCTAGGCCAGTCATAAATCATTCTTCTCGGTTATACCTTTCCAACGGTGTATCGGGCACCCCAAATGAAGATTGTATGCAAATGTTATGCCCCCGAGAAGTTGACGTATCAACTACTCCCATCAGGGCCAACAAACCTTTTGGATTTTCATCCTCCGGGGTTAGGGATTTGAATTTAATCTATGTTAAAAAGGCCTTTGGAGCCTCATTGTAACGATCATGTTCTTGTGAATGTGAATAGCCATCACATCTCTTCTCATAGATAAGCTGCTAGCAATCTAGCGAGTCTTTCACTCTATATTTTTACAGTCTCTGTACATTTATTTCATTAGCAGAAATCATGTATTATTGTATGTCTCTCTTTTTGGAAATATTTATGCGTAGTTCATTGTAATACTTCTTCTTTCATTTCATTCTAAAAAATAATCTGAATCATCACAGAACTAGACAACAACTCTTCCTATACCATGTCTTATCCATTGAATGATATGACAGAGTCGATGTTAATGTATATAAAAACCCATATTAATATATATGCTTTGTATTAAAAAACATCGTCTAATAAAAATAAAATTAACACATGTTGAAAAGTGAAACCCGTTAATGTATGACGAACAATGAAATAGTTTTGGGTGACATTTATATGTGCAACGTTAGCAAGGATCATATAATACAAACTTCAAACACTATGTTAACAAGGACTGAGTATCAAGTAGAAACGTTAGCCATAAGAGGGATACAAAAATAAATAATCATTGTAAGACCTATACATATATATAGGTATAGCATCAAACTTTTCCTCCATATGCATTAAAATAATACAACTTTGGTGGCGAGAAGTTATGAAGGAAGGGAAGTAAAATAGACTGTTATGGTTGAATAAATAATATATAAATATTTTTCTTTTTCGTAATTTTAGGTCTATGACACACACTCTCCCCATGCCCCTCTACCCACCTAATTACCCTGTCTGTACAACACCAATGGATGGAGTAGGTCATTCCCATAGTGGATGTGCTAACTCCTCTGCACCAAGGGGTCGTATAGATTCTTGTCTCATTGCAACGGCCAAGAAATGAGCCAACTCTTATCATGTGCATACACCTCCTCAAATACTGGCTGAAATCAACTTAGTGGAAGCATATGTTCGAGTCATTCAGAATGTTCCCATGGATGAGGAGGTTCGGGCTAACACAATCTCTTGGGTTCCAGATACTAGGGGGCATTCTCTCCCGCGAATCCCAATATCTGTGAACCATTGAACTCTATTGAAGAATTAAATCACTTATGGGATGAACCCTTGTAGACATAAAGGATGACAAAGAAGAGATTATGCTCCACCTTGACGAGATGCAGTCACAGATTCGACTCCTGGACCACAAGATGCACCACTTGGGAAGGAAAAATGCTAGAATTGACCTGGAAGTTGTCGTAGCACCTTCTACCCGAGTGCATGAGGAGGTTGCTTTGTCCAATACTTGGTGTTTTATTATGAAAAGATTTATTTTGTATATCATAATACAAATTCCAGGTTATGGAATTTGGTCCATACCTCGCAAATGTGTAGCTAGGAATCTATACATTCTAGTATAAGTCATACTCAGCATTTTAGATATATCTATTGTCATTCCTCTAGATCTAAAATACAGTTTTCATGCAAAACAATAGTCAAACTATTGCAATGTTGCTTGTCTGGTTTCCCTAGTGGCAGGCCAAAAATATGATTTTTTGTTATCTTTTCAATATACAACCTGAGTGGGCGTAATGGTTAAGAACATGTGTTTCCTCTTAAGAGGTCATAGTGTCTTGGGTGTGACCTTAAAAATATATTATTATTATTATAAATAGATATGGATTATGGACTAAAAAAATAACATTTAAAATGTTTGCAATCATTATATATTTATAAAACCAATAATTTTAATATGAAAAAAATTAAAATATGATAAATATTTATGAGTGACCAATATATTTTTAAGTAAATTAAAATTTTGTATTTTAATAATCTTCACTATTAAAACACTAAAATTTATTTCCATATATTGATGTTTTTAAAATATATAACATTTAGTCAAATTGTCATAGTGTGATTGAATTTGGAGGATTTATTTATATAACCTATCAAGATTTGAAAGCCTTAATCATGATGAGACACCAAAAAATATCAAAATATCGTCTATTTTAACAGTTAGTATTTCCAAAACAAGTTGGAAATGTTGACCAGTTAAATATGCAATTACCCTCATATAATAATCCAAACATTAAGAGATTTGGATTTTTCAAATTTTGTAAATATACATAATATTGCACAACCATATAAACTAATAAATTCAAAACTATAAATTATTTACAATACACTCTCTTGATAAATCACATATGTTATGAATACTATCATATGCAAAACCCTAAATCAGAGTTATTATAAAGGATAATACTATTTGTATAATGTTATTTGGTTGTTATAATTGATTATTATTTTTAGTAAAGGATAGAGTAGTTTGAGTGATATCATGTTAAAAGGATAAGAATAAAAAAATAATAAAAAATGGAACTAAGTTATTCTTTCTATTATTTTAATTTTTTAAGATTAATTTTTTTTTTTAAATA
>ML784645.1:293167-303715 GCA_009831015.1 Picea engelmannii | reverse complement strand
TATTGAAAATAAAGAAGTTTGAACTTGTTACCATTTTGATTTTTTATAAACTTATAATATAATATATATTCAAATTTTAATTTTTCAATTAATAAGATTATTGTTTTTAATATAAAAATAAATTTAACATTCTTTAATATTTATCAACTGTACATGGCATTAGAAACCTAAAAAAAAGTCGTATCTTTTTACATAAATTAAATAACTTAAAAATATAGAAAACAAATATACAAAAATATTGCAAAGAAATAAAATTATTTAAATTAAAATTGTATATTAAAAAAATTTCATAAATATTATATCATAAATTCACATAAAATATAGAATTATTTTAAATAATGTTATTTTCTGAATGTTAATCTATGAATAATGTTATTTCGTTGATGTTATATTACTTTATCGGCATCTCACACTCTTTACTACTTCCCTTAAGTCAATCATAAAATGAAATGGAGAATTATAGAAACCCTTATAAAAATTATTTACAAATTTATCCGCGGTTTCCTTATTATAGAACAAAATTTTAAAATAACCTTTAAAAAGTCATTTCTCTACCGTAATGAAAAGCAAGCAATCCTCTCAAGTTTACAGGCACGGGGATGAGATACACGATAGCATCAGAGCACGTGAAATTGTGTATGATATAAATTTCAACAACTCAATTTAGCAAAACACTTCAACCAACCAGTTGCAAATAAACATAACAAGCAGCAAAACTTCAGAACAACCACTCATTGGGAAGGGATTAGGTGTTGCATATGATGTGTTTGACATAATATTGAACCTTTAAATTTGAGATAAGTGGAACAAAAAGTATTGAAGTGATTTCAAGAGAGTTGAGGGCTTATATACCAAATGTTTGACAAAATTTCTCAACCACATTAATCTGATATTTACATTAGATTTGGTTGGGAACAATACATGTCTCCAAAGTTCCAAGTTTATTTCTTATTATGAATATGTTGATTTATGTTGATTTAGATATTACTTTGTTTGTATTTGTAAATTATTGTGGCTAAATTATTTGGTATAAATAAATGATAACAATATTATAAAATAATGCTTGATATACGAGATGTCGATGCGTATCATATGTTCAAGTAGAATAACTGTGAAATAAAGTTAGTATCTATGTTGAACATAATCATATTACCAGTAATATATATTGTAGGTAAAAAACTAGTTAATAAACCAGAGTTTTATTCGTATAAAAGACTTGTTTGGAAGAGAACAAAGTTTCAACAAATACAATGTGTAAAGCTGGAAAGGAATCGACATAGATTAGAAAATCGTTACGGAGTTAACATGTTATACTATGCATATATCTAAAAGGAAATTCATTACAGATTTAACATATTATACTATGCATACAAACTGAAATCGTCATAGAGTTAACATATTATACTATACATATATCCGGAAGGGAAATTAGTACAGAGTTAACATATTATATACTATGCATATATCTCAAAGGAAATTCATTACAGAGTTAACATTATACTATGCATATATCTAAGAGGAAAATTGTTACACAGTTAAAGACTATGCTTATATCCAAAAGGAAAATCATTACAGAGTTAAAAATTATGCTTATATCTGAAAGGAAAATCATTACAAAGATAAACATTATTCCTATATCGGAAAGAAAAATCATCGCAGAGTTAAAAACTATGCATATATCCGAGAGGAAAATCGTTACAGAGTTTAAACAAAACACACTATATATAGAAGCTAACAAATTATTATTTTTTATATCCAACAAGGGAAATAACACCAAAGAAACCAGGATTATAAATGATAACTATGTATCCATAAAAACATATTACAAATCATAAAATGCATAGGCATTAATCCTGAGTTACGTATTTTCATGAATATACAAAATATTTTGTCAACTAGCTATAACGATAGAACAATCCTAAATTGTGGTGCCAAACTCGAAGGTAGTTAAGGAATGGAACCCGAATACCTTTCTAAGAAAAGGTATTCCTTAATGTACATGGTACCAACCTCCCCAATACTTGTACAAAAAAAAACAAACAATTAGTATGTTGTACGAAGGTAATTAAAAAACAGAGGTATATACGCAAATAAAAGACTAGATTACCATGTATGTATCGAATGTCCTAGTATCTCCATTTGCTGCTTGAACTACACCCGAATGTACAGAGAGTCGAATGGCTAATGGGTACCCTCGCAAATAATACATAGGGCCCACCATTAGTCAATGAAACAAGAATAAATGTATCAAGGTTTAAGAAAAATATTTCAAAGTAAACTAAAGAACAATTTGACTCTAGGTGAAACGAAGTATCCTATTTTAACATGAGTCCTAACTGGGTTCGAACCACATAAATGATTTGAACAGGTTCTTCAGACCACCAATTTTCATAGAATAATGAGTCTAGGGGTAAGACCCTTCAGACTAGAAGCAAACCGGAAGAGAAATAATATTGCGACCAAAGTATAACATTAAGAATTATATAACATAATTACACAATGAGTACGAAGTCTTCTATGGAAAACGTCGGAGATAAATTTAGACAGAGCCGAAGAAATAACATCCTCACGAGATAAGGGCTCGGATAATAACAAATTATAGAGAAACAAAACAATTAAAGAGGTTGTTAAATCTCTTACTAGTTTAGTGACGATGCAACCATACAAAATCCATCAAAGCTATGAACGCCTAGCACTCACACCAAGAAATCACTCGACGCTATGAAAACCTCTTAGAGTAGAACACAAAGCAGATAAAAAAAAAACCATGAAGTGTGCAATGAGCCAAACCAGGGAAAGTTCGGAAGGGTTAAGGCTCTGAAAAAAACCCTAACACTTGGAAACATGATGACCCTATGAATGTACATGCTCAGGACAAATGCCGACAAAAAATGGTCTCGAGATTGTAACCACAGGTGACGCATGCAAGATCATGTGATATGCTAGCTAATGATGGAAATTTGGTGGGAATTAAATTAAGAATGGTACCAATACGAGTTTAATCACCTCTCATGATCCAAGTGGATATTGGTGGCCAACCAATTATTCCACGGGCTCAAAAAATAGTTTTCCATCTTAGCAATTGTTCGACAGTTTTTTAGGTTCCAAACTTCTGGGGTCGTTTTGAGGCCTTAAATGACATTTTTTGGGGATTGGGGGCCCTAGTTTCTACAAAAGGAACTAACATGGGGCAGTCGAAAATCGTTCTTCTCAGTTATACCTTTCTAACGGTGTATCGAGCGCCCCAAACGGAGATTTTATGCAAAATTTACGCCCTCGAGAAGTTGAGGTATCAACTACTCCCATTGGGGCCCGAAAACCTTTTGGATTTTCATCTTCCGGGGTTGGGGTTTTGTATTTTACTTATGTTAAAAAGGCCTTTAGAGCCTCATTGTAACGATCATCTTCTTGTGAATGCAAGTAGCCATCACATCTCTTCTCAGAGATAGGATGACACCATTTTAGCGAGTCTTTCACTCTATATTTTTACTGTCTCAATACATTTATTTCATTAATAGAAATCATGTATTACTGTATGTCTTTGTTTTTGGAAATATTTATGTTTATTTTATTGTAATATCTCTTCTTTCATTTCATTCTCAAAAGTAATCAGGATCAGTGGAATCAGAGAAAGATGCTCTTGATCATTTTTCAGTTCATGTCCCCGACGAGGTCTGAGTATAGCAAGTTGGGTCTCGAGCTTGTCTCTCTTGAGGATAATCACTCTCGCACACTCAAGAAACCCTTCATGGTGGAAGAAAAGAAAAATGATAGAGTAGACAATTCTATTAATCTGTTGCTCGAGCAAGCTCTCACTCGACCGAGAGCTGAAATGATGGAGAATTTTTCCCACATGCTTCAACGCCTGTTGATAGAAACAAACACATCTTTATCAAGCGACCACTTTGGACGCACCTCACATTTCAAGTTACAGGTCAATTTTGATATTCCAATCTTCGAAGGTCAGATAGATGCGAATGCCCTAGAAAAATGGTTAAATATGTTAGAAGGTTATTTCATTGTTCACAATTTTTTTGATAGAGAAAAGATCACCCTCACGGTCCTTAAGTCTCTCCCCCATGTCAAACAATGGTGGGAAAATTACTAGGAGAAAAGTTCCACAGAGGAGTCTAAATTATATGGGGTCAAGCCCACATGGGATTGTTTTTGGATGCAGTAAAGGAGCATTATTACCCTGTTGGTAACTACGAGGACTAGTGCATGAGATGCACCACACTACGACAAGAGAGGGGCCAAGAAGTGTCGGAGTTCACTAATACCTTCCATACCTTGCGCACAAATATGGGTATCAAAGACTATGAGCGACATTTCATTCTGAACTACCGTGGAGCTCTACATAGATACACCCAAACTGAAATGGAATTTCTGGATATGTCATCACTTGATGTTGTGTATCGATATGCTGTTAATATTGAGAAAAAATTTAAGCACCAGAACAAGTGAGATTTAGGTTCTACAAATCTGCAACAACAAAAGTGTGATAAAGACGACCCTAATAAACAACCTCTCAAAAACCAATCCAAGCCACAAGAAAAGAAGTGTCACAGAAATATAAAGAAGGACACTAGAAAATGGTGTGATTTCCACAAAATCCCCTTGCACAAGACCGATGAATTTCTTTCAAAAAATTCATTGGTGACCAAGATCAAGGATAGGGAGTCGAACCCTGATTAAGAATATGATTCAGAAAATACTGATAGAAGACAAATCATTTACACAAATCCCACTGCTATTGTCGCGACCACAAAAATTCAACCAGAAGAACCGATAGATCCTGAAGAGGGGGAACTCCTTTTTCATTCACAAAGGTGGGTGAAGGCGATCCCGCTACATTTTATTGTTGATAGCAGAAGACATAATAACCTCAACTGATCAGAGGTCGTCAAATAGTAGAGATTGTCGACAACACCAGACCCGCATCCATACAACATTGGGTGGATTCTCCAAGGATGAGATCTTTGTGTCAGCTAGCAGTGTTGATTTTCATATGGAATCCATCCTTTAAAATATGAGGTATTATGTGATGTTTCCCCATTAGATGTCTGTGATGTTCTATTGGGCCAACCATATATGTGGAAGTGCCATGTTATTTATTAGTTTCGACCCTATACTGTCATTGTTACTTTGGGGGGTCATATCTACATAATACTAGAGGTAATTCCAACTATTGTCCCACCTAAATAGTGCCGCAAGGTAGTATCTCATACTACAAAATTCAGCTTCTTCACAATCTGTTCAAAAGATGAATAGAAGTATATTGTAACCACTACAGTCTCGAACCAAGCACCTTCTATACAACAGAAGAAGGTCAACAATATTACAACAAAGAAAAAAAATTCCTTCTACACACAGTCATCTCAGGAAGCCTGACCGGTTGAACAGATTCAACCCCACCAGCAACAGGTTCGTAAAAACCTTCCACAAACCGAGGAATGTGACATCTCTAGCAAGGCAAGCAACTCACTAAGATTCAGATTCAACAAACACTTCCCTCTCTCCCCCAGGAACTCGGCACAATGGAGACCATTTCTTCCTAAAAAGGGAAGATTGATCTAGCTGGATATCAGCTGCCACGTACCTATTCCACAGGCTCGAAAAAAAAATTACATATTGGCAATTTTTTGAAAGTTTTTCGAGTTCCAAACTTCTGGGGTTGTTTTGAGGCCTTCAACAACATTTTTTAGGGATTTGGGGACGTTTTGATTGATAAAATAAGTTACCTAGGCCAATCATAAATCATTCTTCTCGGTTAGACCTTTCCAACGGTGTATCAGGCACCCCAAATGAAGATTGTATGCAAACGTTATGCCCCCGGGAAGTTGATGTATCAACTACTCCCATCGGGGCCAGCAAACGTTTTGTATTTTCATCTTCCGGGGTTAGGGTTTTGTATTTTATATATGTTAAAAAGGCCTTTGGAGCCTCATTGTAACGATCATCTTCTTGTGAATGCGAGTAGCCATCACATCTCTTCTCATAAATAAGTTGCCACCATTCTAGCAATTCTTTCACTCTATATTTTTACTGTCTCTGTACATTTATTTCATTAATAAAAATCATGTATTATTGTATGTCTCTCTTTTTGGCAATATTTATGTGTAGTTCATTGTAATATCTCTTCTTTCATTTCATTCTAAAAAATAATCTAAATCATCGTAGAACTAGACAACAACTCTACCTATACCAAGTCTTATCCATTGAACAATACGACAGAGCCAATGGTAATGTATATCAAAACCCATATTAATATATATGTTTTGTATTAAAAACCATCGTCTAATAGAAATCAAATTAATACATGTTGAAAAGTGAAACCCGTTAATGTATGATGGGCAATGAAATAGTTTGGGGTGACATTTATATGAGCAACGTTAGCAAGGATCATATAATACAAACTTCAAACACTATGTTAACAAGGACTGATTATCCAATAGCAACGTTAGCCATAAGAGGGATATAAAAATAAATAGTCATTGTAAGACCTATACATATATATAGGTATAGCATCAAAATTTTCCTCCATCTGCATTAGAATAATATTTGGGTGGCGAGAAGTTATGAAGGAAGGGAAGTAAAATAAACTGTTATGGGTGAATAAATAATATATAAATAATTATTTTTTCATAATTTTAGGTCTATAACACACACTCTCCCCATACCCCTCTACCCACCTAATTACCTCATCTCTACAATACCAATGGATGGAGTAGGTAATTCCCATAGTGGACGTGCTAAGTCCTCTGCGCCAAGGGGTCACATAGATTCCCGTCTCATTGCAGCGACCGAGAAATGAGCCAACTCTTATGATGTGCATACACCTCCTCAAATCCTAGATGAGATCAACTTAGTGAAAGCATATGTTCGAGTCCTTCAGAATGTTCCCACGGATGAGGAGGTTAGGGCCAACACAATCTCTTGGGTTCCATATACTAGGGGTCATTCTCTCCTGCGAATCCCAATATCTGTGAACCATTGAACTCTATTGAAAAATGAAATCACTTATGGGACAAGCCCTTGCAGACATAAAGGATGACAAAGAAGAGATTATGCCCCACCTTGACGAGATGCAGTCACAGATTCGACTCCTGGACCACAAGATGCACCTCTTGGGAAGGAAAAAATGCTAGAATCGACCTGGAAGCTATCGTAGCACCTTCTACCCAGGTGTACGAGGAGGTTGGTTTGTTCAATACTTGTTGTTTTATTATGAAAAGCTTTATTTTGTATATCATAATCCAGGTTCTAGGTGATGGAATTTGGTCCATACCTGGCAAATGTGTAGCATCTATACATTCCAGTATAAGCCATACTTAGCATTTTAGATATATCTACTCTCATTCCTCTAGATCTAAAATACATTTTTCATGCAAAACACTAGTCAAACTACTGCAATGTTGCTTCTCTAGTTTCCCTAATGGCAGGCCAAAAAAGTAGGATTTTTTGTTATCTTTTCAATGACAATATAGGATTATGGACTAAAAAAATAACATTTAAGATGTTTGCAATCATTATATATTTATAAAACCAATAATTTTAATATCAAAATATTTAAAATATGATAAATATTTATGAATGACGAATATTAAGTAAGTTAAAATTGTGTTTATTAATAATGTTCACTATTAAAATACTAAAATTTATTTTCATATATTGAATTTTTTAAATATATAACATTTAGTCAAATTGTCATAGTCTAATTGGATTTGGAGGATTGATTTAAGTAAGCTATAAGCTTTGAAACTAACCTTAATCATGATGAGATAATAAAAAATATCCATCCAGTTTAAAGGTTTGTATGTCCAAAACAAATTGAAAACATTGCCCATTAAATATGCAATTACCCTCTTATAATAATCCAAACATTAAGAGATTTGGATTTTTAAAATTTTGTAAATATACATAATACTACTGCCCAACCATATAAAGCAATAAATTCAAAACTTAAACGAATAAGTGTAGTTTCATTTAATATGAAATATAAATTATTTACAATACACTCTCTTGATAAATCACATATGTTATTAATAGTATCATATGCAAGATCTTAAATTAGACTTATTATAAAAGATAATAATATTTGTATAATGTTATTTGGTTTTATAATAATATTTGTATAATGTTATTTGGTTGTTATAATTGATTATTATTTTTAGTAAAGGATAGAGTAGTTTGAGTGATATTATGTTAACAGGATAAGAATAAAAAAGTAATAAAAAATGGAATTACGTTAATCTTTTTATTATTTTAATTTTTTAAAATTAAACTTATTTTTAAAAAATAGTAATATATCACTTTTTAAAATTTTATCTATAATTTATGTTAGAATGTGTTACCTTAAAACAATAAAAATAAAAAATATATTTAAAATCTATAACTTATGTTAGGATGTGTGACCTTAAAAGAATAGAAATAGAAAATGTATTGAAAATGAAAGAAATTTTAACTGGTTACCATTTTGATTTTTTATAAATTTATAGTATAATATATATTGAAATTTTAATTTTTCAATTAGTAAGATTATTATTTTTAATATAAAAATAAATTTAACTTTTTTCAATATTATTTATATTGTAATAATATTTTACATTATTAAAATAGAACATGTATGGTCTCAAAAGTCCAAAATGATTTCGATGAATTTTTAAAATAAAAATATCAACTGTACATTGCATTAGAAACCTAAAAAAATCTTATCTTCTTACATAAATTAAATAACTTAAAAATATAAAAAAGAAATATTCAAAAATATTGAAAAGAAATAAAAATATTTAAATTAAAATTGTATATTAAATAAATTTCATAAGTATTATATCATAAATTCACATAAAATATAGAATTATTTTAAAGAATGTTATTTTCTGGATGTTAATCTATGAATAATGTTATTTCGTTGATGTTATATTGCTTTATCGGCATCTCACACTCTTTACTACTTCCCTTAAGTCGATCATAAAATGAAATGGAGAATTATAGAAACCCTTATAAAAATTATTCACAAATTTGTCCGCGGTTTCCTTATTATAGAACAAAATGTTAAAATCACCTTTAAAAAGTCATTTCTCTACCGTAATGAAAAGCAAGCAATCCTCTCACGTTTACAAGCACGGGGATGAGAGACACGATAGCATCAGAGCACGTGAAATTGTGTTCGATATAAATTTCAACAACTCAATTTATTGTGTATTTGGTATATTTATGGTGTATTTCAATGTGTCAAGCTTTTTATCAAACAAAACGATGTTTTTGCGGTATTTATTATTTTAAAATTAAAGGCAAATGTTTCGAGCGATTTTGGAATCTATCTAGATTTGACATCACCCTGAATGTTGGAATGTGTCTGGCTTTTTTATTATCATTTAAAACAATGCTAGGAAGATGGAGATATCTATTATATTTTCGAATTGACGTTAAACTTGTTAAGGGGTTTGAGAGTCTAATATGGAAACCGATTAGATTTGACAAATAAAATGACTTGAAGTACACATTGCTGTATTTTCCAATTTAACAGGGGCTGACATAATTCGAAAACCACGTGCTGATGGTTTTCGAGTTTGGGGATATACAAAAAGATGGGCTTATTTCTCTCTAAGAAGGATATATTGCAATTCTGTGTCTATGGACAGGTTTAACAGGCCAACCTATATGATGGCAGGCCAACCTATATGATGGCAGTGTGGGAAAATGTAATTGTGGGTAAAAAGAGAGTTTACAAAATTAACTAATTGGCACTTAATTTTTAAATGGGAAATCAATACTTTCAGTGTTTTTTTGGTTCTGGGATAATCTAAGAATATATATAACAGTTTTCAAGTCAGATAATCTAAGAATATATTTAGCAGTTTACAAGTCAGATATATTAGAAACTTGTAATTTAGCAAGAGCTATTCTGATGTCCATCAGAATGGATCTTTATCCTAAGGTAGCCTACCCTTATAACCTTATCACAACAAACCAAAATGTACGTATTCTATTTTCAATATTCAATAAATAAATAAATTTAGATATAAAAACCTCCAATGTCTAGTCAGAAATCATCCCAACATATCTTAGACTGAGGATTTGCAATGTGATAATCCCAACATATCTTCTACGGAGGATTTGCAATGGACATATCACATGTCAATTTCCTCAATATCATTTCCCATGATTGTTATTTAAATAATATGCAAACTTGTTTAATACTACCACTAAAAATCTACTCTCAATCCAACAAATTTTCCTTTTGTAGTTAACTTTAGCTTTGTACTCAGATGTAATATGTGGAACAAAATCATAATTTTTTAAAGACAAATCCATGTATCGTATGTGTTTTCAAATGATAAAACTAGTTTAGATGCATCAGAAACTACTGAAAATTGATCAAAAACTAATGTTTGAAGTTACTAAGTACTTTTTCTCAAGCACTATATCTGTAGGTATAAATTTTTTAGATGTCTAAAAAGTTAACACTTCAAATTAGTATTACAAATTAAAACATATTTAATAAAATTTAGTATAAAAAAATTGTAGTATTTAAATTAGCTTAAT
>ML784645.1:253381-288036 GCA_009831015.1 Picea engelmannii | reverse complement strand
AGAATCCTTTGGTTTGGACATACACTAGGTGAATTGGATCCTGAAGCTCACCTCTTCAACATTTTTCTCCATACTGGTCAATGGAGTTCCCTCGCAACCCTTTTCCCTTACCATAGGAATCCGTCAAGGAGACCCCCTCTCTCCCTTCCTCTTTTTTTTAATGGCAGAAGTCTTGGGATGCTACCTTAAAGATTCGGTCCTGCAGGGTTCCCTCAAAGGCCTCCCCCTGTAGATCACTCAACCAACCCCCTCACATAGCCTGTTTGTTGATGACACCCTCCTCTTAAACACTCTGAGATCTCGAGAAGCCACCAAACTCAACTCCATTCTCACTGACTTTGCGGATGCATCGCGTATGGTCCTTAACCTTGATAAATCTAATCTCTACTTCTTCAACACGTCGGTCTCTATCGAAAATCATATTTCCCGCCTCCTAGGTATACCCAAGAACTCCCTTCCATCCAATTATCTCGTCATACCCCTCACAGGGGCGCCTGCATGCTCCATCTCCTGGGATAGTTTGCTTCTCTCCATTTCTAATAAAATCAACAACTAGACCTTTAGACCTCTTAATATTGTTGCTCGAATGGTGTTCCTCAAATCAATCCTGCAAACCTTGCCAACTTACCTTTTCACAGCACTAGCAGCACCTAAGTCTGTTATTCGGGCCATCAAAAACTTAAGACACAACTTCTTGTGGCATAAGCACCACCCTGATAAAAATTGGGCTTTAGTGGGTTGGGATAAGCTTTGCAAACCCAAAGCTCTGGGGAGGTTAGGGTTCCACGACCCAGGAAAAATTAATCAAGTTATGGGATCTAAACTATGGTGGCAATGGCTTAAGCACCCTACAAAACTCTGGGAAGAAATTTGGAAACATAAATATGCCGCGACCATACAAGTAGATCAACTAATCAGATACAACGACCAGATTAAGGAATCCAATATCTATAACACTGCATGGCTCAACATACATTTAGTTCATAAATATTCTTTATGGGAAATCAGGAATGGGGAAAGTGCATTGTTCAGGAAGGATTCATGGCAACAAAAAATGCCTCTAGCCACTCTAGAAGAACTTAACCCCCTTCAACATTCAATGCAACCTGGCATCTTCATATGGGTTAAGGATCTTTGGAGAACGTCTTATAGGAACCTTCCATGGCTCAAATGGAAGACAAAAAACCCAGACCTACACCCCCCAAGGGAAATGCATCTCCAAGCCTGGCGAGCCTGCACACACCACAATAAAATCTCCACTAGGGTAGGCCCGAAAATCCTCAGATCGGGGCAGTCTCCCACTAGAAATGGTTATGTCAAAGAAGCCTTAGGGGAACCATCAGGATCACGCTAAGGAGAGTATCTGCGGAAAGATCTAGAATTCTACACTCTAGCCTAAAGTGTCCATTTTCCTCTGGCTCATAGTTAAAAACCACATCCTTACCTGGGACAATATCAAAAAGCGAGGTTTCATAGGCCCATCAATCTACGCCCTTTGTCAACAATATGAGGAAATGATGGAACACATTTTCAACCATTGCCACTACAATCAAACAAGTTTGGATCAAGGGTCTCAAGTTGGGATCAAGGGTCTCAAAGAAATTAAAGAATTTTCCAGACGCATGCCTCACCTCCCACCTCTACTTGGGATAGAATCATGAATCTAATCTGCGAAATGATCAAAAGCAGGCAATGGAAAAATGAGGACTAAAAGTGTAGTCAGGGTGAACGACTTATTCTCCAAAATTGGCACCTCATCCTGGCTGGCACTCCCACTCCCACAATGTCCTACTGCCCCACTAGTAGCCTGACCACTTGGACCCCCCCACCAACTGGATTCATAAAGATTAATTTTTATGGGGCTTCAAAAGGAAATCTGGGTCCAGCGGGCTTTGGGGCAATCCTCAGGAACTCAAATGGAGAAATCCTCCACCTAGTAGCAAGCTATTTGGGCTTCAACACAAACAATGTTGATGAGCTATGGAGCCTCCTAAGAGGAATCAAGGTTGTAACAGATCATCACTACAACAAGACCATTATGGAAGGGGATTCTCAGATCATAATCCAGCTCATAACCAAAATTCTTCATGGAGAAAACCCCCTTGACATCTCACCCAGTTGGAGACTCTCAGGACCCTTGGAAGACTTTGGTTCCGTCTTACAACCCAACCTTACCATCATCCCCTCTCATGTGAAAAGGGACACAAACAAAGTAGCAGATTGCCTAGAAAATGAAGGAGTGGCCACCATGATCAAGTTGATCCACTATAATGCCCAAACTTCACCTTGGTCATAACTCTTAAGCTGATACCAAGACTTAGCCAAGATGTAATCCCCAACCTTGGATGGGGTGAAATGAAGCACACAAGATCCACGTCGCACTAGGCCAGTCCAAGACATAAATATTGTAGGTTGGCTCCCATCCCCTCTCCATTAAGTATGTGAGCCCGCCTTAAATGCCAGCCAAGAGCCATGGGACTTCTCCCTCGTGTGAACAGACTGACGGCAAGGAAATTCAATGCTTGGGGGGAAATAATGGAAGTCATCATGTCGCACCTCCTTGTTATCACCCAACACTGCACCAACACTCTCCATTTTGCCTTTGGCCTGCACCAGGTAAGCAGTTTAGTGCTCTGGTGCAACTATTGCAAAATCTACTACAATTTTTCCATTAGAGTCACCTTCTCGATGGCACAGGACAGAGGCAAGCCGCATCATGGCCCTGCTTGGTATAGTCTGGCTGCGAGACAGAGGCAAAAGTAGAGGCTAGAATAGGTGCTCTCCATGTCCCACTCTCAAAGTATTCATATAGTAGGTAGAGGAGGGATGGCCTAGTCACCTCCAGTGGCTTATGTGGGGGAGGTCACTCTGGAGGAACCCAGACAGATCCTTCCGGAGTCTCTCCTCTTCACTGTGCCAGAGAATTGGCAACCTCCTAGCAGCTTCCCTGTGGAAGACACTAAGTCAGCTACAACGCCTCACCATGACACCAACACCATGGAGGAAAAGATGGAGCAGTTTCACATCTGCTTCATCGAGGAGGACTTCTTGGAGAAATTCCTCCATATGGCCTCTCAGGATGCCACACTTTCAGTGGGCTACGATCCTTCTAGAACCACAGCGAGAGAAGAGGACCCTGGGAAGGAGGAAGGAGCACAAGGATGGAGCGCGATGACGGAGAACCAGGAAGGAGCAGAGAATGGAATGCAGGCTGCAACAAGCGAGGCTATGGAAGGTCCAGGTGGAAAGATGAGGGAAGGTGGCGAGGTCCTTGCGCCACCTCCTATATCAATTGCACCAGAACAATGGCATGCCCCCCCGCCCTTCTTCCATATGGAACAATTAGATTTGTTGTTCGACCTAAGAAGCCAGATGGCAGACCAGGTTTTCTATGGCACTCATGCACCAACGTATCGATATGGTGTATGAAGTTTCCTCCAATGCGCCAATAGGGAAAAGATGTTCGACATGTGCAAGACCTTATGCTCTGCCAACTCGAATGGACCGCACAACAAAGGCCCTGACGAGACTACTTCTGGCGCCAATGGGTAATTACATGGCTTGGAGTTCTTTTGTGAACGAAACACTATCAATGATCCATAAGCAACATCATAATATACCCGATCATATGTCACATATGCATAAATAGAAATACCCAAAACATAAATTGCCCACTCCCTGACTCGATCCAGAGTCCAAGGAGGCCCACTGATGCCATCGACATCCTCAATCTGTCGAGTGTCGTGCACACTCAGGAGAAACCCGTCAATAACACATGTCTATACCTAGATATCAAATACATAACATCATAATCTAACCACATCATCATCAGAATCCATAAGAGAAACAAACAACCATATACTAAATCCGATCACTTGCATGCAAGTGTCCTCAAAAAATAAGTCAAATGATGTGCACACAAGAAGGGGATGTTACATTTATTTAAAATTCTCAATATATATTCATTTGTATAATTAATTATCCTTCCATTAGATTATTGCATTTCTTAATGTAGAAAGGGATTCAACGTGACTAAAACCCACTAGCTCTCCAATTATAAAGATTTAAACATTCAAATAAATTAATCCAACAATATCTTATCGGATTTCCAACAAAAAGGACAAAAACATACTCAAAAAAGGAAGAAAACCTAACACATTTAGACTACAACCTTTTATTTTACAATTAGTGTTCGAAATCCCATTATATTATTTATTTTATCTTTTGCATTGACTTCCCTTTTGAAAAAAAATTATTATGACAACTTGATAAAAATATGCTCATAAATAACTCTAATATTAAAAAGAAGTGCCCCCTTCGATTATGTATTAAGCACTGTGCTTTATGTAAGGTGATTGTAATAAAAGTGCAATCACATTACATAAATTCATATCTGACATTCCCCACCGCATTACATAAAGTGTGTTTTTTCGTACCACGACAACGGTGGAATGTTAACACCAATATTGTTAACACAATTTTTTACTGTTAGGTTCTTTTGGTAAATGTCTCATATATTTCTTTGAAATATAGAGGGGTCTTTTTATTAGGTCGGAGTACACTTATTAGTAATGGACAAAATTAATAGATTGTTAATTATACATAAGTTTTTAATGGGCAAGGTTTAACATGTTCAAAATATTTTTAGTAGGTTGTGATTTTAAGTATTAACTTTCTTGTATGAATAAGAAAAGATATGTTTGTTTGTCAATAAAAACATTTATTAACATGATTTACATAATAATAATAAATGCTTAGGTTTAGGTTTTTACTGATGTTAAGTTTTTCTTATTAGAAATGGTTAGAATTAGGTCATAATTAATGGGATTTTAATTATACATAGGTTTTTAATGGCAAGATTTGATATTCTCATAATATTCTTAGTTGTCATAGTAAATGAAAGATTGTGATTTCAAACATTAACTTTTTTGCATGACAAAACATATCCATTCATCATTAAAAAAGTTGATTAACATGATTAACATAATTATGGATAATACTTAAATTTAGATTTTATAGTCCAATTATTTTTTACTCCAGTTAGGTTTTCTACCAATGTTAGTGGGTGAGCGGGTGGGGTGAATGGGAAGTCGTTCTGCTTTCCCTTCTTTAAGTTTCTTTACCAGGTGTAGCCCCATGTCATTTCCAGTTAAAATTTAATATACTCTAGGATAAATGGGACATCCTTTAGCTTCCCCTTCTTTAACATTATTTACCCGGTCAAAGCCCAGTTAACATTTAATATACGTCGACATGTGGACTGGTAACGTTTAGGTAACCCATGAGAGATGGGACTTAACATTTCATATAGGCGGACCTGTGGACTACTAACGTCGACGTAATTGATGAGAGAAAGGACTTTAGAATGCATTCATAATTATTGTTATTCTTCTGTTCGAGTCTGAGTGGGTACAACATATGTTAATGGTTTCCATCTAGGCCTCAACGTGACTCTCTCCTCCAGGTTTGGAATCTAACAAATGTTTGATAATGTTAAGACACTCAAATCTTGTACTAACACTATAATTTCAAGGATATGATGTTGTTTATAATTTTTTTAAAATATAAAATTAATATTATAAATTTTGAAAAAATACTATGGAATAATGAGTTATATAGAATTATACAAAAATATTTAAAGAAAATTCGTCGTTAAAGTACTTAATGCATGGAATTATTAAAAAGATATACATTATATTTTTCTTGAAAAATAATATATTCCTTTTATAAAATTCAAATTTTATATAATTATTCACAAATTGTATAAATAAAAATAATATATTCAACAATATAATTTAATTTCTTACATTTCATCTTTTTATATTAGATTCAAATTCATTGTCACTAACCCATCATGAAAGACCATCTCACCTTTCATTTTAAATATATAACTTTATAATTAAAATGTATTTTTTATTCAATGCAATTAGTATTTATATTTTCTTTTATATTTACATAGTTATACTATTTACTTGGAATATAAATAATTTACAAAGTCTATCTATAGTATTTATCTATTACTAAAAGTCAAATTGTTGATAATCTATTTTTCTTAATATCTTTTCGAAATTAGATAATCAATCATTTATTTTGAAATAAGGTTTATTTTATTTTAATTAATTGATTTATGTGATTTGATTTGTTATGAAACATATATATTTTTATAAGATTTGCATTTTTAGTTTAATTAGTTTTCTTCAATATTTTTTGGTTAATTAAATTATTTTTTTAATATTGACATATGGTTAATGCTTTGATCTAAGATCATCTAAGTTGTCAAAATTACACAGGGATTCCATCCGACTTAGACGACAACAACCCTTAATATAATTGGATTTGAGGTGTCCCCATAGATTTTGAAAAAATAACTTCACTTTCCAATATCCTTAACAACTCACTCCCTCATCAATTGCTTTACACCACAGGAACATTTAATTTAATTATATTATTTAGATATAATTAATTTTCATTTTATAATTACATTATTTGAATTTTGTGAATAATAATATATACCATTGCATTCAAAAAATCATTAATATTGAGACACCTAACTCCTTAAAATTGTTCACTATGAAATATTCAATTTTGTGTTGATGTAATTTGCAATAAAATAAAATAAAATAAAAAGAAACTCAACTCATTTTACAATTTAAAAATATGTAAAAAACGGCATATTAATCCTTAGTATTGAAACACCTAACTCCTTGAAATTATTGAAAATGAAATATCAATTTTATATTCATGTAATTTTAAATAAAATAAAATGAAAATAAATTCAATTTACAATGTAATACATGACATACTATAAATTACTATAAAGAAACATTTAGAAATTCATCTTTAATTTAGTTATTTAAATCTAGTTATTTAAAGGATAAAATCTTTGTATTCATTTTTTTTCATAATTAATGATGAATATTTTTTTAATTAAAATGGATTTAAATATCAATTTATGATTGGCTGTATTTTCAATCTGCACTTGCACTTATATATTGGGATTTACTACATTTATTTTTAATATTTATATTTTTTCTAAATGAAATTATAGATTACAAAATTGGTTGTGTTTTTAATATATATTTTGATTTTGATTATTTTTGGAACTAAATGAAAGCAGGGATATTACAATGAAATACACATAAATATTTCCAATAATAGAGAAATACAACAATAGCTTTATCTATAAGAAGAGATGTTAAGACTATGCTCATTCGCAAGAAGATGAGTACAATGAGGCCTTTTTATAATAAACATGAATTCCAAAAATCTAGAAATCCAAAAACTTAAGCCTATGAGATGAATTCCAAAACCTAAGTCATGTGGGCCCTGTTCAGGTAAATTAGTATATCAACTTCCGGGATCGTAACTTTTTCACTTTAGGCGTGTGATAGCCCGTTGGAAAGGTGTTTTCA
Organism: Picea engelmannii; assembly: GCA_009831015.1. Lineage (NCBI taxonomy): Eukaryota > Viridiplantae > Streptophyta > Pinopsida > Pinales > Pinaceae > Picea > Picea engelmannii. The sequence goes on along the minus strand of ML784645.1, from coordinate 280,624 downwards.
AGAACTACACATTATTTTGTCCATATTCATTTAAGTCAACAATTTGACTATGGAAAGCCTAAAAAAAGTTGTTTGGGGCCTCAAAATGGCCCCAGAAATACACAAATATCCACCTGGTTGTTGTGTAGGGATTCAAGACAATATCAGAAGTGTAAAACCCATAATTACAAAGAAATGTCCCATTGTAAAGAAACATGTTGAAGATAAGACACTTAAAATTTGGAACAGGTAGATAGCCACCAATATCTACTTGACTCACACTTATATATTAAAATTTAATAAATAATTTTTTTTAATATTTACATTTTTTCTAAATAAAATCATTAATTATTGTAAAATCTTATTTTTTAGTACTTACATTTTTTCGAAATGAAATTGTAGATTATTATAAAATATTAATAAAAAACATTTTAACAAATATATTTTGAATTATTTTTTTTAAATTATGAATATATACTAATGTGTATACTTAATTATCTTTTTTTTAAATTATGAATATATACTAATGTGTATACTTAATTATCTTTTTATTAGATTGTTTTTTTTTTTTTTAATNTTTTTTTTTTTTTTTAATTTTTTTTTTTAATTGTGAATATACTAATTTGTATACTTAATTATCCTTTCATTAAATTATTGCATTCTTTTATTTTACGATTACCCATTATATTATTTATTTATCTTTTGCATTGACTTCTCCCTTTTGAAAACCAATATTATGACAACTTAATTAAAATATCCTTAAAGTAATTGTAATGTTAAAAAGAAGTGCCCCCTTCGATTTTGTATTAAGCCCTTGCTTTATGTAAGGTGATTGTAATAAAAGTGCAATCACCTTACAAAAATTCATATCTAACATTCCCCACCACATTACATAAAGTGTGGTCTTTCTTACCACGACAGCGGTGGAATGTTCGTTGAAGGTTTTGGTTAAGTCAATAAAATTAAATAACGCCCAACCTTTTTAAGGAAAAATTTTTACTCTTAAGTATTTTTAGTAAATGTTTGATACATCTCTTTGAGATATAGATGGGTCTCTATATTACATCTTAGTACACTTATTAGAAATTATTAGAAATGGCCAAAATTAATATACTTTTAATTATAGATAGGTTTTTAATGGATATGATTTGATATGTTCAAAATATTTTTAGTAGGTTGTGATTTCAAGTATTAATTTTTTTCATGAAAAAACATGTCCATTAATATGATTAACATAATAATGGTTAAAGATTTTTATTAGGTTAATTTTTTTCTATTAGAAATGGTTAGAATTAGGTCAAAATTAATAAAAAAAATTAATTATAGATAAATTATTAATGCACAAGATTTGATATGCTCAAAATATTCTTAATTGTCATAATAGTGATTTCAAACATTAACTTTCATGCATGACAAAACATGTTCATTAGTCATTAAAAAAATTGATTAAATGATTAACATAATCATGAATGATACTTATGTTTAGGTTTTTACTAAGCTTAGATTCTTTTAGTGATATTGATTGATTGGATAGATCAATTTTTTTTTACTCCACTTAGCTTTATTACCAATGTTAGTGGGTGAGCGTGTGGGGTGAATGGGAAGTCGTTCTTCTTTCCCTTCTTTAAGTTTCTTAACCAGGTGTATCCCCGTGTCATTTCCAGTTAAACTTTAATATACGCTGGGATGAATGGGACATCCTCCCGCTTCCCCTTTTTTACCATTATTTACCCGGTGAAGGCGTAGTTAACATTTAATATACGTCGACCTGTGGACTGGTAACGTTTAGGTAACCGATAAGAGAGGACTTAACATTTGATATAGGTGGACCTGTGGACTGGTAACGTCCAGGTAATCGATGAGAGAGAGGACTGTAGAATGCATTCACAGTTATTGTTATTCTCATGTTCGAGTCTGAGTGGGCACTACATATGCTAATGGTTTCCTAGGAGGCCTCAACCTGAATCTCTCCTCCAGGGAGTCTCTTCTCCAGGTTTGAAATCAAGTGAGCATCAATATCTTTAGATCATAGCATATGATAGTATAGCATTTCTATAATAATATGGCTATGCATGTATATATAACGAGTAATGGATTGCTTGTACAGGTTTCAGGATTCGTCTAAGAAATTTGTGGCCTAAATCTCTCCTACGAGTTTGAGTTTTTCGAAATTAAATGAGTATCAATATCAATAAATCATAACTATCAATCAGAACTCTTTCCTCCAGGTTTAATTTTTTTGAAATCAAGTGAGTATCATTATCAGTGAATCATAGCCTCTGACAGTATAAAATTTCTATAATAATATGGTTATGCATGTATAACTAGTAATGGAATGTTGGCACGGGATTGAGGATTCATGTAAAAAAATTGTGGAGAGCGGTTTCTTGATGCAGGAGCATCGCTCCACCTCAACACGCGTCAGCTGATTGACATGTGTGGTGTGCATTCAAGGGAGGGAGAGGTGTCGCCTTCTCATTTTTCCTTCAATAATCTAAGGCATGATCAAAGCAAATTAATGCTGACATGTTGGAATAGCCAATTTGTGCCTTCGCACAAGCTGTAGATAATGTTTCCATTAAGTGGTTCATGGTAGGAGGGATCTGCATCTGATTTGGAGCATATTTTCATCATTGTAATCTGCCTCGGTAGTTAGGTGTTTTTGAATGGTGATTTGACACCACTAGTTTAGCTTGGAGAGAAGCTCATTGAGCCCGTCTTGTATAAATATTTGTATTGTATTGCCCAGTAGAGGTTGGTAGGTTTGTTGTTGCAGAGGAGGAGAAACATAGAAGAGTTGAGACTCAGTTGCATTCTGGACTCATATTGTAATGAACAATCTACCATTAATAGAAAATGACAGTCTTTCCTGTTGTCAATTTATCTGTAATGGATGTTTTGTGTTGAATGTTCTCTATAGGCATTCAAATTGTAGATAGATATTAGAAATCCTCTACAGGGATATAGATATATTTTTCTATCTGTGAGTGTGTCAAATTAAGTCTGGTTCTCTTGGCAAAGTGTAAGGAGTGTGTGACAAAGTGAGGAAACTTTGTGAGCCGACGCAAGGAGTGTGTGTTTGAACTCAGTGGAGTCGGAAGAGAAATTGCTAGGAGGGCATACCAAGTTAATTCACAGACTTGGGAGGAAATTTGAAGGTGGTTAAATACCTTGAAAAGAAATATTGTGTAAGAGGAAGCACAGTTAAGAGTTATTGAACACTCTGAAACACTCTTCTAGGAGGGCATAGAGCAAGTACGAGAGCGTACAAGAGAAACATGACTAGAAGTGTTGGAATCCTTAAGAGAACCCCAGGGTTGTTGAACACACTGAGGAGGGAAGGATTTGCAAGAGTGCATCGACAAAGGAAGGGAGATGCCTTAAGATGCTCAGATAGACTAAGGGAGAATCTGTCGAAAAGGTTATCCGAGCGCAAGGAGTGCACCGAGGAGACTATAAATCCATCTTACAAGCTCAAGAGGAAGAGCGTAAGTTTCAAGGAAGGCAGGAGAACGTTCATCGAGGAATGTAGAGGAACGGGGAACCTTGAAGGTTTTCAAGACGAGAAAAGTCGCAGAAGTGTTTGCATAGAACTCTATAAGGAGTGCAGAGGGAGTTCAAGAACAACTTAAGTCTGGAAGGGAAAATTTCGCTAAGTGTGCAAAAGAGTCGAGGACTTGCTAAACTCCCGAAGACCATAAATTTGTCCATCATCGAGGTAGACAGGTGGAAGAAGATGCGAGAGTTCGAGGATTCAGACCTCGGAAGAATTGCACGGAGAGAAATTCAAACTTCCCGAAGGGAGAAGTGCAGGGTGATTTTGGACCATTGGATCCAGAAGGACGCATGGTGGAGATCTGTGTATTTCGGATGAGGAACCCTTCAGAGGAAAGTCGAGGAGAGAATACGCGAAGCACTGGGAGATGAAGAAATCCTAGTCGTCTATTGAGATACGACACGTGGCAAGAAATCAACACTTCATTGATTGAAAAATCAGGAAGTATAGAGTTAGGGGAAGAGAGGACTCACGAAGCCCAAACTCACGATTAGATCACAGCCTTAGAGTGCGATGAGAATGTGGACCGTAGATTTGGTCCTGGAGAATTCGTCGATTCGGAAATCAGGGAAAAGGGAGCAAGCAGTTCGCAAAATTCCCAAAGCATGGAGTCATGAAGGGAGATAGCCCACGGTATGTAGCCCGTGGTCACATCAAGAAGGAAAGATCCTAGCATAGAGATCTAGCATCTGTTGTCATTAATATTTGAAGAGCGCTAAGGAGATGGTCCGCGGTTGTCACATAATCTGCATCGAGAAGGAAAAAGGGCCTCTAACATGTTAAATCGGTTTCGATTTGGAGCAGACGAGCATCCCTGAAATCTGGAGAGAAGGGGCAGGACCTGCGATCATTTCTCCTTCAAATTTAGCATCAACTTGAAGACAAAGAGACTTCCTATTTAATTAGTTCAAAATATGTTTTTTTAATTATCTATTGGAATAATATGGCAACATATTTTTAAAAACAAAATGTTCACTTCAACCAGTGCAAGTTGTTAAAAACAAAAGTTAATCTTCAAAAAATTTAAATGAAGACGTGGGAATCAATATAAATTTTAAATGAATGAATTATTCTATATACATCTTCAAATATATGTTTTTATTTTGATAGACGTCTTGAATAAAAAAATTTAGATATTCACCAGTCTTTTTATGACACTAACTAAAGCATTGAATAGAAGTAATGTATCTCTTAATATCTGCGTCTTTAAGTTCAGGTGGAATTCTGGAGAAATGTATATCTTAATTAAAACTAAGTGGAAGTATTAATATTTGTGTCTTTAAGTTCAAGTGTTATTCTGGAAAGCATTGGGTGTGATAGCTGGGAGGAATTTAAGCGCTGCAATATTTTTTTCCATGGTTGGAGTTTCTTAAGTTTAGAAGATTTTAAACTAATTTAAAATTTTAGTAAAATTCTTTTAATCCAAGTTTTATCATTAATTTAAACTTGGGTCAAATATTTCAACACATTGGTGCATTATTATACTGTATAATATTATTTTTGAATTGACTTTTATATTAATTTTGTTTTGACTTAAAAATATATGTATGTATAAAATGTAATGTTTAGCCTTTGCAATCTTAAAATTTATTTTTTAATATAATAACTTATTTTTTTAATATCCAATTGGACACAAAATTTATAGCATCACGTCCTTCGAGATTTAACATTGATAATCCGTAAGTTTGGTAATATCTTCATGCATAATTAGTCTAGAATTTATTTTTTTAGTGGAAAAAAAGTCTTGTATTAGTAAATATAATAGTTATTTTACAAAATGACGGTCTTCCGAGTGCATCTTGGACTTTTTACAAAGATTTTATAAATATTCTGAAACCAAACTGGAAATAGAAAAAAACTCCCTTTAATTACAAAGAGCTGAATTTCAATTCTTTATAGCTTTTATACAATGGAACTGTTACATGATTTTAGCTGATCAAAAACTAGTTGTAACATTCTCCTAAAACTCCTAACTTTCCACAACACAACAGACTAGTCATTTTTCCTTAGAATATTTTTGTTAATTGTATTGTAGTCTTTTAAACACTTGTTTATTTCCTTCAATATTCTCTACTACATAAATACCATTCTCTTCCATTACCAATGCATCTTTAGAGAGCTTATTTGCTTCTTTTTTGTACTTCCTATAAATATGTTGAGCTTTTACCTTTTGAAATCTTCTACATAGTATTTGAATTTTTCTGCATCCGAGGCTGAAGTGAAACTACCTATAAAGAGTTTTCATTGTTAAACCAATCAATTATTACTTTTGAGTCACCTACCAGATGTAGTCTTTGTACTTTTTTATAGAAAGAAAAACATAAGATGCACCATAATGCTAGGAATCCCCCCCTAGTGTTTTTCCCTATACCATAGTTCATTTTTAGTCTAAAATTACCCACTGTTGGGAACTTCATACCATGGGCATACCATGGGAATTCTAGTCCAAATAAATTTTGTAAAGTTACATGTCATGAAAAGATGATAAACAGATTCCTCCTCATTCCCACATAGTACACATCTACTTGGCCCCGAGAAGCCTCTTTTGACCAGATTCTCCCAAGTGAGCATCCTCTGCTCTATCACTAAAAAAATAAAAAGTTTTATTTTTAAAGGGATCCCAAGGAGAGAAACCAATTAATAAAGAAACAACCAGTGGTTCAATTATCAACCACTCCCATGAATGGAATCATGGTCTGACTGTAGAATGTCAGCCCGAAGTACCACTGGGTATGACAGACCAAGTTGACCCAAGTTCCCTTCTTTGAGAAGGAGCAGGATAGTTCGAGAACCATCCTTGGGAAAAGATATAAGAAAATTTGTAAGGAGAAGTGGGAGCTCTCCAACAAATGATGAATAGAAGGCCACGAGCTTGATGTCGAGAGAGAATCTGATAAACGTTGCCTAGGGCCATAACAAAGAAGGAAATCTCTGAAAGTTTGCAGAGAACAGAACCCGAGTGAAAGCTAAAACAAAAAAAGAATCCTTGAGAACTGGGCGAGTTCCCTAGTGATATCATGGCTTGGGACAGGAGTGGCTAGAGTGCTAAGAATGAATGCCTCTAAGCATATGTTCAGGTGGAAGGACAAACACCCACAATTAGTTAGTTGGCTACCACCTGTAATAGATAAGTAATCACATATATTGTGTATTTAAGTGGTATTGTGAATTAAATTTGGATATCTTATGAATGTTGCAGGGATGGATATGTTTGCTTAATGACTTATATTGTACCCTTTTTGTGTCTTCTTGATTGTATAATTAGGCAAGTAGGAAATTTTATGAATTGGGCATGTTTTTATACTCGTAAATGCTTGCATCCTGTTTTGGCTTAAGCCAAAGCCATGAACTACGATTTCATCGACCATGGGCATAGGTTCATGTATGCATGTCAACCCTCTTAGTTGTTTTGAGTCCCTGGTAGGAAGGAGTTTCTTAATCTCGAGAGAGGTAGTGCAGATATGCAGAGCCTCTCTGTGAGGCAAGCAGAGACCAAGAACCACTAAAGTTCTAGACTTGATGAAGGAGCATAAGAGTTTTGCGGAAGACCCTTCCAAGTGTTAAGTTCAGGAGAAAGAGCGCAACGCTCTTAAATCCTTCGTAATTGACGAATCTCAGGAAGGATAGCGAGATTCAAGTATCAAAAGGGAATATTATTTCGTTTGGAATATGAATGGATGATATCTTTCGAAAGGATCCAAGATCTCCCGCGACCACTAGATTGGAAGAAGGAGTGTAGGCATTAACGCCTCAACTCCTTCAATGTTCTCAAGATCGACAAATGTTGGTAATCATCGTGAAGGGGATGGATCCTCCAAAACCCGAATTCGCGATGCGATTTGGACCCTACATCCAAGGATCTATCAGGACCCACCTTGACCGTCGGATTTGCGCGTGTGGAGTTCGCATGACGAGAGAATCGCATGTTGGTGCGATTAAACTTAAAAAACCAGAAGTTGCGATGTGATCTGGACTGTTGGATTGAGGAAGTTCATGGAACATCGATCTGACATGAACAGATTAACACAAGGAGTACGTGGGAATTCGAAATTCTCAAAGGACCAAGCTCAGAAGAATCTAGCACTTTTCAGAAGTGCAGATGAGGTCCAAGAGGTGAACTTGTTTCAAGTTCGTAAGATCAGGAGGGAAGTGGAAGTCGACACCCATACATCAGGGCTCGTATTAATTATATCGAAGGTCGAGACCTTTGAAACGTCTGTAATCTTCCAATTCATGGAAGAAAGTGAAATCTTAGGAGGAGGAGTAACCTTGATCATTGGATTGAGCTTTGAGAAAGATCTGCACCGCTAGGATCCACGTCTAGATAATTAGAAGAGCACGCAGGAGGAGATCCGATCTAGGTTGTCAGATCTGAGCACGAGGACCAACAGTCATTGGATCCCAAGGAAATTCGACAAGGCCTAACCCTTTGAAAGTGCATAGAAGAGTGGAATTGTGAAGTTCTGAAGTCAATTAGAACCATCCAACATCAGGGTTGATACGTGGCATAAGATCCACAACTTCGAAGGTTTGTGGACAACGAGGAGGAAAAACAGTTGAAGTAAATCTTGGTCGTTGATCACCAGGGGGATACATGTCAGGAGATCATTTATTTTTGGTAAAGGCACTTCGGAGAAATGGGTGCATAAGAGTTGAAATTCCTAAAGCCATGAGAGCCAGAGAGCCAAAGCATCAAAGTGTCGAAGAGCCGAAGGGCTGAAGCACCAAAGCGCCGAAGGGCCGAAGATGCCAAAGAGTTGAAGGTCTCTGAACCATTAGATCCAAAGAGACATGTGGCAATAGATCGCAAGCTTAAGGTAAATTGCATTGGAGTTTCAGTTGAGCATTGAGATTCCTGAACCCCAAAGACTCGAAGTGAATCTGGGCCGCCAGATCTAGAGGGACGTGTGGCGATGGATCGTGGACTCTGGAGAAATTTGTTCGAGAGTTTTCAGTTGATATTTGAGACTCCTGAAGTCCGGAGAGTCAGAGAGTCGAATTAAATCTCAACCGTCCAATCATCCGAAGTAGATCTTAGTCGTCAAAACGTCTGAAGTATATCTCAAGCATCAGATCATCCGAAGTGAATCTAGACCGTCTGATCCAGAAGAGATGTGGCATAGATCAGTGGATTCTGGGTAAAGTCATGAAGTAATTCATAGCCATCATATCAAGAGGAAAGGTGCCATAAATCTGTAGATTTAGGGTAAAGACCTGAAGCAAGATTCAATCGTCTGATTCAAATGGACATGTGGAAAGAATCCTCTTACTTCAAGGAGAAGTGAAGTTTGAAATTTGAGATCTTAGAAGTCCAAAGACCCGAAGGAAATCTCTACCATTGATTGAGAAAGGGGGTCGTAGGGCCATTGATCTAGTTGAAAGGTCAAACCCTCGAAGAAGAGGCAAAGCCATTGATTAAGAAGGACAGTTGTGAGCAAATCATTGAATCTAGAAGATTGGCGTATGAAAGAAAGGAAAGTTTGAGACTTGAGAATTCCAAAGTCTGGAATTCCGAAACAAATCGAAGCCGTTGATTTACAAGAGGTGAGATCTGATCGACAACTTTAAGAGGGATATATCTGAGACGTCAATTTAGACGTACCGTCAAGATCATGAGATTGACGGTCCCGTAGCATTGTGGGGATCGAAGATACGCGAACTTTAAAAAGTTTAGGGTGAGCCCCAATCCAAACCAAGGTTTTGAAGAAAGGAAACGTGGAGGCTCGAGGAGAATTGTGGGACGAAAGGTAGTTCAGTTTCAAACTGCCTTTGGTTGTTGTCGCAATTGTGTGTTTGCGTGGGGTTATCGCCCAATGTCAGCTCAAGGAGGGGATTATCATAAAAGGGGCTAGAGCCCAAACTCAGAGATTTCCGAAGAACTAACGGAAGGTTGCAGATACCATTAGACTAGCACCCGGAAGTCGAAAGGGTCTGCGTTTAATTATAGAGAAATACCATAAGGGTCTTAGAGATTCGTTGGCTTCAAAATTGAATATCCTTGACTGAGAGGTTGAACTTCTTCCACGAATTCCCAAAGTAGAAACTATGGATGGAGAATTTGTCCTTTAAGAAAAGAGAAAATGTTTATTCCTCATCGTGGGTATGTTGCAAATTGGTATTAGTGCATGGTTACAACACTTGGACTGCCTGGGTGCATGTACGAGTCACATAAGAAGATATTTTTATCTGCATTTACTCCTTGAGGACAAGGACTGTAGATTGAACCTGTGATTTTGAGAATTCTTGTTGAATTTGAGACGAAGAATTTCTTTATCCCTTTGTCAAACTGATAACTACTCTTACTGGAGTAGGGATATGCTAATTAACATTTATAATAATACTTGAATGTGTATAGTTGAAGGTGGCAACAATCTATCAAGAGAAGCTTAAGCTCGAAGGACAGATGACCTGGTGTTCATAGCACTGCTTCTAAGCATGGGAAGTTGGAACTTTAGTCACCGGTGATGGTAGATTATATAATGTTTAATACCTTTCTGGGCTCAAAGGAATATGATAGGATCAGGTAGGATCCCTGGCAGTTATAGTTACTGCTCTATATTAAAATTGGAGTATATAACGCCTCATGACCATAGAAAAGTGACATGGGTAAAACCCTATGGACGTTGAGGCAAGAAGCTTTTCTTGATAGACATTGTCCCATAAAGAGGAAAGTGACCCTGGCTAGTTATTGCCTTGATAAAAGGCAACATCAATATGAGATATGACTGTGAGATTAGTCCCATAAGTGACTAAAATACTAAACTAAAGAACTGTAGGGACCAATTTAATTAAGTCTAAAAATTTCATAATGTTTAAACAATAAGATTAATCAGCAAGCAATAAGCAATTTCATTCAGCATATAAGCAGCATAAATTTGAATTTATGAACATCAATCTATAAATTTACTTAATCATCACATAACTCATCAAATTCATAATTAAAAATACCTCTACCTGATGCTAACTCCTGCTGATCTGGTTGTCCAGCCTGCTGCTTTGTCCAGCTTACTTTGTCCAACCTGCTGCTTTGACCAAACACTGCCCAAATCGACAAACCATTCAGCCAGCTAGGAGCAGCCTATCCAACTTCCTAGATCCAGGATACCGTGAGGAATCCTATCCCCCGTGCCCACAACCCCCAGCAACCCGGTGCCCCCTGCAATGGTTCACCAAAACTACAAAACCCAACAAGAAAAAACAGATAATATCCAAACCAGAACTACAGTCTTCTCCTCTCCCATTATTCTTCCTCCCCCAAATTCTCATAATGCCCTCCCGTAGGACTCTTCCCCATCATATCTTCCCCCATCCACCGACTCCCTATCCTACATTAATTACCTTATCCCCTGCCTTTATTACCTTATCCTATGCCTTTATTACCTTATCCTTCATTTAATGATTCATTTCCCCCCTGCATACATAAAGTTTTTAATTAAATAAATTAAAATTATTAAGCCCCTTTAATTCATTACACAAACCTTTAATGAGTCAATTGATTAATTAATTAGTCAATCAATAGATATAAACAATTAATTAAGAAATATTATTAAGAAATAAACATTGTTTAACTAAAACATATTAGGACAATTAGATTATCTAATTAATTATAATTAATAAACCCTATGCAACTATTTAACTAGGGTTGTTACATACACCCACCCTTCAGGAAACTTTGTCCCGAAGTTAAGGTATCTCATGGTACAAAGGAAAAGAACCATGGTTCACACATTCATAACAATTAACCGACACTATTAGTAAGTAAGCCAAGAAAACTCATACATACTAGTGTACATGTACAATAAATGCATGTGTAGCTAGTACATACAAGTCTCGTGCATGTACTAATAAACAATAACTATCACCCTTTAGTAATTTATGTATGCATCCAATCCAATCAACAAGACTTGTCTTTTATAAAGACAATAAACCAGTCAAATATTTGCGAAATTCTTTAATTACAATTATCCAGTTCAACAATTTTATTTAGACAATTGTGGTTTACTTACATAATTATGAATATTCATATATATGCATTTTTTTTAAGGGAAAAACATTAAATTCCACCATCAGACAAATCTCCACACTTTCTCAACTATTTCTACTCATCCTTCCTCCCTAACTTACTTCCATCTTCATTCATATCCTTCCTCTGCTGGACTATCTTGGAGCGCCAACTATATTGACCTAACTCCAAATAGAACCCATAAGTGGAAGTGTCACTATCTTGACCAATCTTCCCCAACAGGAAACTGACAGTCATCATCACACATCTAGGGGAGCATGAGCTAACATCATCCTCCCATGACTTTAGGTTTCAGAGGATACACGGTGGGAAATACCTCCACCCCTCCTAATCATAACTAGGGTCCACACCCTACAATGGAATATACAGTAGCACCGTGTTGCTGGGAGTTTTGTCATCATTTATTCGGTTTTGGGCAGTCTCATCACCTGAAAATCTTGCACTGGTTCACATATCATAGCAATGCATCCAAACAAATATAATTTCACATACAAACATTCATACCATAATGTTTCTTGGCTAGTGTTCATGACATCCACTTTCATCATCCTTATCCCTTGGCTATTTCATAACCCATAACCTGTAGATTAGTCTGTAACACAAAATCACACATTTCTATGCATTATCATCATGTAATTGCATACTATCATCATTTCAATTCGGAATCCTTGTACCAGCAACTTAACATCAAAGTTTTCAAGTTAGAAATAGATCGCATAATGTCCCATAATTCAGTTTTGACACCCATTCATAAAATTATCATTTATCAAATAGATTGCATCATATCCTACATCATTCTACTGGCATTTAAGCCTTCATAGCATTCGCATTCACACAATATGTCATATCATATCCATCACCATCAATAACAATTAAACATTCATTAAATTTACATTCACATAGTAGATCGCATTATATCCATCATCATCAATAACATTTAAACATTCATAAAATTTACACTCTCACAATATATCGCATCATATCCATCATTATTCAAATACATATAACATAAGGTTCATATGTCTTAAAAGTTTAAGTGTATCATTTAAAAGTTTCACTGTGAATAGAAAATAATATAAGTAGGCCTCAGGAAATCCTGGTTGTCTAAGTCAAAAGGTGGTGTTACATACAGCCAACCTTCGAGAAACATTTTCTCTAGGTGGTCAAAAAAGTGAGGGATAGTCTCGTCGTAATGTCTCGGCGTCTTCCCAAGTAGCATATCCTAGACTATACTTGTCCCATTGGACCTTAACTTGGTCTACCACACGGTTCCTAAGTTGTCGGACACTACGGTCCAATATGCGTAACGGTTCTACTGTGAGGGTTTCCATGTCCGATACCTGCAATTCCTTCCAATATAGTTTATGTGATTCATCAACAATATAATGACGTAAAATAGATACATGAAAAACGTTATGAGTTTTATGCAAGTGGGGTGGAAGTACAAGGCGATTGGCAACGAGTCCAATTTTCTCTTGGATTTTCAATGGTCCTATAAATCGAGGTGACAACTTTGTCCCCTTCCTGAACCATATGGTACTCTTATTAGGCTTGATATGAATGAAAACCTGGTCTCCCACTTCATAACTTTGATCGGTCCTGTGTGCATTTGCATAACTTTTCTGCCTATCTTGTGCTTCCTTTAGTCTCTGCCTAATCTGAAGCACCTATTCCTCCATCTTTTGAATCAATTCTAGCCCAACTACTACTCGATCTTCTAAGCTATCCCAACTCAACGGTGTTCTTCATGGTCTTCCATATAGAGATTTGTAGGGTGGCATTCCGATGGAGCTATGAAAACTATTATTGTAGGAAAACTCTACCAAAGGTAGGTACTTCTCCCACTGGGTTTGATTATCCATGACATACATCCTAAGCATGTCTTCCATGACTTGATTTAGTCTCTCAGTTTTCCCATCTGTTTCAGGATGATAAGTTGTTCTTAAGTTCAACCGAGTCCCCAATGTTGACTGCAAACTTGTCCAAAACCTAGAAGTGAATCTAGAGTCCCTATCTGAAATGATCTTCTTAGGTATCCCGTGCAAATGAATAACTTCATTTACAAACACACGTGCCACATCAGTGACATCGTAAGTGTCTTTAACCAAAATAAAATGAGCACTCTTGCTTAACTTATCCACTATCAAAAGAATGGCATTGTGTCTATGAGATGTGAGCGGCAACCCTACAACAAAATCCATAGAGATGACTCCAATTGGACATAGGAACATCATGTGGTTGTAGGAGGCCTGCCAGGTGATTGTGGTCAGCTTTCACTTGCTGAAACTCTAGGCATTTGGCGACGAAATGGACTACATCGCGCTTCATGCCTACCTAGAGGAAGAACTTCCTCATGTCTACATACATCTTCTTCACACACGGATGTGCACAATCAAGTTCTCTATGGGATTCCTTCAGTATGATGCTTCAAATATCCCCATTTTCATGGATGTACATCCTTTCCCAATATCTCAATAGTCTGTCTGCTTCTAGACTATACCCTTCATACTTTGGATCTAACTACCTCCCACTTTGGAGGTTTGAAGTAACCTTTAAATACCAACTGTCTCCTTGGAGTTGCGTCAACACATGTTCCCTCATATTGACTTTTAAGGGTACCAAGGAGAACACACGTGGTCTCCTACTCAAGGCCTCTGCGACCACATTTTCCTTCCCCTTGATGTATGAAATACCAAAATCGTACTCACTCATAAAATCACTCCATTGCCTTTGCCTGGCATTTATATCTCTTTGAGTGAAGATATGTTTTAAACTTTGATGGTCCATTTTGAGCTCAAATTTTCACCCCACAAGATAGTGCCTCCAAAGTTTCAAAGCTAGCATTACAGCTGCCAACTCTAAATCATGAGTCATGTATAGCTCTTCGTGTTTCTTCAACTTCCTTGATGCATAAGCTATCACTCCTCCATCCTACATTAGCACAGCCCCCAACCCTTGATTCAAGGCATCCGTGCAGACTGTGACGTCCTTTTCCATATCTGGCACTCGTAGAATTGGCAAACTAATTAGTAACCTCTTAAGCTCAATGAATACACTATCACATTCTTCTGTCCATTCATACTTGACCCCCTTGCATTGCAAAGTGGTGATGGGTTTCACTATTTTAGAGAATCTTTCCACAAATATTCGATAATAACCTGCTAGCCCCATGAAGCTTCTCACCTCATGGGCATTTTTTAGCACTGGCCACTCCCTAATGGACTTTACCTTTTCTGGGTCCATAGAGATTCCTTCGTCGAAAATGATATGACCTAAATAATGAATTTTTTTCTGGAAGAAGGAACACTTTGACAACTTCCCATACAATTTGTTCTCCCTAACGAAGGACAACACCACTCGTAAGTGTTCCTCATGTTCTCTTTCGTTCTTGAAATAGATAAGGATGTCATCTAGAAAGACTTGTACAAAACAATCTAAGTACTTCTGGAATACGTCATTCATGAGGCTCATGAATACTGTTGGCGCATTGGTCAATCCGAAAGGTACTACGACAAACTCGTAATGCCCAAACCGAGTTCGAAAGGTAGTTTTTGGGATATTGCCTTCCTTAATCCTTAGTTGATGATACCTTGGTCGCAAATCAATCTTTGAGCATACCGCTACTCCTTTCATATGATCGAAGAGGTCATCTATTCGCGACATTGGGTACCTATTTTTTACTGTAGCATGGTTCAAGTCCTGGTAATCTATACGTATTCGTAAGGATCCATCCTTCTTATTTACAAAAATTACTGGTGCACCCCAAGGTGAAACACTAGGCCTTATTAGCCCTAAGTCCAGTAAATCTTTCAATTGCATTTTCAACTCACAAAGTTCCGGTGCTGTCATTCGATATGGAGTTTTGGAAATTGGTTCTGCACCAAGTTTTAGCTCAATAGTAAAATCAAGCTCCCTCTCAAGAGGTAACCCTGGTAACTCTTTCAAAAAAACATCCTTAAATTCTGACAATATCAGGTACTGATCTAATTAGGGTCCCTTCCTTTCATTCACTTCTTCCACTACATACAGTCGACACCCTTGCCTCAAGCATCGCTTAACCTTCATAGCTGAGATAAAGCATAATGACACTTTTCTCCATACACCTTGGATCTCCATTGACCTTCCTTCGTCGTCTACAAAGAACACCCTTTTTGTGAAACAATCTACCAAAGCTCGATGAGCTTCTAACCAATCCATTCCAATGATTAGTTTGTATGCCCCGAGAGCAGTGACGTATACCTTCAACCTGGTAGTACACACTCCAAGGTCTACTATACAATTATCAACGCTAGGTCCTACCGCTTCTTTTTCCCCCGAAGCCATCTCGACTTGTTTAAAGTCATCATGTTCGTAGGCTGCCAACCCACTCTTTTCTAATGCAGATGGTGAAATAAAACTATCTGCAGCACGAGAAGCAAATAAAATCTTAATGTTTATATGATTTAATGTACTTGACGACTCCACCACCGTGGATTGATGTTCGGCCTGATGATTATTAACCACCGCTTAAATCTGGTGGCTACTACTTGCTCTTCCCATCGGGGCCTTTCCTTCTCTATGCATGAATCCAGATTGTAACTCTAGGCAATCATGCTGGTAATGGGGTCATCCACATCCCTAACAGGTAACACGGGATTGAACCTGCGCATTGTTATGTGACTGTCTCCGAAATGAGTTCCTTCCCCTAGAACCCCTGCCCCTACTAGCTGTTGCCTGAGATGGTCGTGGACCTGCTTACATCGTTGGCGATGAACGAGATGTTGCACTTGTTGCCATTGAAATCCCTACAGTTACCATCCTTGGTGCGACTCTGTTACCATATGGAGGTGTCCTTGAGCCTCCTCCCCTACGAAATGTCCTAGGGGCCTTCCCCATGAATCCAGGGCGATGCAGAAAGGAAGGTCTCATACCTTCAGTTAATTTCATGTGTTCCTTCGCCTAACATGCATTTTCCACAGCTTCCACTACTGAAGACAGTTTCCACATCCGCACAAAAGCCCTTATCTTAGGGTTTAGCCCATAGACGAAGCGTTCTACCTCTCGTTGGTCACTATCCATATATGAAACATACTTGACCAATTCCATAAACCTAATCTCATATTCCTCTATGGTTCTGTTTCCCTGTACTAGAGCATGAAATGCTCTTACCTGTTATTCCTCATAATAAGCTGGCAGATATTTCCTTTGAAACCTCTCCTCGAAAAGTTCCCAAGATACTGTGCTCGGGGTAAGATGCAGTTGTCTTTCCAGGTTTCCCCACCAGTTCAAGGCACTGTCTCTTAACTGAAAAATTGATATCTTCTCATTTGAGGTGGATGCATAGTCCCTTAAGGAAAAACACCTTGTCATGCCTTCCATCCATGCTTCTGCGCATTCACTGGCGCGACCCTCGACAAACTCTGGAAGTTTGATCTTCTGAAATTCTCGATTGATGTATTCGAGTGGAGGTCCTCCCCATGAATCCCTTGATGCTTCTGGATTACCCGTTCGAGATGGTGGGGGTTCCACTTCAATCCATGTCGGTTGTCACCCTTTTAAAGTCTCATTTATGGCCTCCAACGAGCGTAATATGAGAGTTAGTTCCGGCGATGGTGGTGGCGGTATTGGTGGTGCATGTGATGATTCTCCCCTGTCTTGATTCCCTTGAGTCCTAACCACCCTGTATGATTTAACCTGCATCAACCAAAGTTGACAGGGTGAGTTCAAAGACGTTTCAAATTTACACAACTTAAACTAGAAAACAGGGTTAGGCGTAAGTTTTTTCTTTTTTTCTTTACTTGTCTGTAAATAGACGTTACTCTCTTTAAGGGATTGGATAGGTTAGGATTAAGTGTCTAACCTTGATGTATTCACCTAAGAAAATTATTGATTCCCTGGCCCGGTAGCTATGCTAGCTTGCACCATACTCGTTGATTCTCTAACTTACCTGCCTAGCGCGCACGAAGCCCCCTCCCGCTTATCTTGTTCTAAGTCCTTATACTTTGCATCTACAACTAAATAAGGTGACTTCCAACCTAAAGTTGATTAATTATCAAGAAGAAAAAATAATCTAAACTAAACCTTTAACCTAAATTCCAATCGTCTTAAGTGCGCTCATAGCTCGGTTGTTTAGCATTGTCAATTTCCAAGCTGGGTCTCGTAGCTCAGTTGGTTAGAGCATTGGTCTTATGGCCATGATGTACGCAAGACGAAGGTTACAAGTTTGAATCTTGCCAAGTCAAAAAAAACTTTTATTATCATTATTATTATTAATTTATTTATTTATTAAGTACATATTTAATCATCAATTTAATTTAAATTATTCTCATTGATTAACCTCTTTTGGTTAATCATATTAATTTATAATTAATCTAAAACACAATTTAAAATATGTTTAAACTTAAATATATTTAATTTACCTAATTAAACACCAATTATATATATTTTTAATAATTTGAACAATCAAAAGTTTAAACCTAATAATACTTTTAAAAGAATGATTAAATAAATAAATAAAACTAGAAAAAATAAAATAATCAAATTAATAAAATAAAACTAAAATAAAATAATAATAAAAAGATTATTAACTAGGTGAGGGAATGCATGAAATCCACATGCTCCACCCCCAAGGCTCTTATCCCTCCAAAACCCTACACCTAGCTCTCCATTCCCAAACCTTATACGCATTCTTTCACTCTGTGAATGTGGTCAGCCTCTCTCACTCTGTAGCTGTGATGCAGTTAGGGTAATGGCTTGCAGCTCCTCCCTCAATATCTTCACGCTGAGAGCTTAGTCTCGGCTTGGCTTATGATGTTTCCTATTGTGTTTGGTGCAGGTGCACTTGGTGTTCATCGTCGTGGAGTTGGAGATGTTGTTCAAAGATGCTAGCATGTGGCTGCAAGGTTGAGAGGGTGGAACATATTGAAACAACACATAGAGATGATCTCGAAACTTGTGCTTAGTTCTGGTGACTTCAGACTCTGCTTGTGTTGGACTTTGGTATATGAAATAGATTGATATATCGTGTGATTTAGGATTTAAAAGGGTTAGAATAGCACACTCAGCACACATATTTTTTGTTTTGAAACAGCACAAGAAGCAAAGGCCAAGCGGGGTTCAACAACTACGGTTAATAGAGAACTATTTAATGTTTTAACATCATCAATTGCCTTTGTGTGGTTCAGCTCCCTCTTATGGATTGGGTGCATGGGCATTCTTTTCTGACATGTTTTCTGTTTGGACGGGTTTTCGGCATTCTGTGAATGTGAACGAATTGTGGATTTATTCCTCCTCGTGGCTCGTGGGTTGTCAGCGTTTTAATCTGATGCATAGTGCACTCTTTTGGTGAGATCTCCCACGATTCTACCCTTAGCACTCTGTGTGGTCTAACGCATAGTGCACTGTACATGGCTCTCCTCTTAGTGCTCCATCGTGGGCTTTTCCCTTGGTATTTGATGATCAACTCCCGAGTTACACAAGCCTGGAATGAAAATAGAATATAGGTTTGAACTTGGCTCATTGATGGACATGAACATTTGCAATATTTTTTTTTTCTTATGTTGGTTTAGGCGTCGAGCTATCCACTAGAGCTCAGCACTTAGAGACTGGGATTGTCTATTGTGTATACTTGGTGTTATGGATGTAGGTATTAGTCCTTGGTGTTGAGTACTTGGAGGTTGGTCGTAGGCCAATATAAATTTATTTATTTGTTTTCTCATACTAAAACCCTCCATTTTTCATTCGAAGTGGGATCGAGACCCTTCGAGCGTGTTGCTTCATAAATTCTCAGGTAGAAAGGGTACTGCTTAAAATCAAACCTGTGCTAGCCATGGTAAACCTCCACTAACTTATTATTGTTATAACATAGCCTAACCGACTAAGTCATTTCCACATTTTTCGGATGTTCCCGTGAATCTTTCTATTTTGGATTGTCTTTTAAGGTTTTTGGCTTCTTGCTGCTCAGATTTATTTTAAAAAAAATCCTGACAATGGTTATCCACACGACCGTGTATGGATATGATCTTTAGGATAATTCTAATGATATAAGGTTTTTGGTTCTCGAAGCTGCCAGACTCCTTTCATCAATTATTTGCAGTTCCGTGTTAATTAATTTGTGGCGTGACCCTAATTTTCAAGTCACAAGGTCATTGATTTCTACTCTTCCACGATTACCAATTATTGTTATATAAATGATTATCAGTTGTTGTTGTATCTGTGAATATTGATTTTTGTTATATCAAATGCTTATGACATGTCTCTGCATTGGACTTTCATTTCTATTTTCAAATAGCTGGAGATATAAGTCTATATTTTTCTTTTTTTCTAGACAGAAACATAAGGTTTTTAGTTAATATTTACAATAGTACATTGCATATGCTGGCTATGCCCATGGTTTGTATATTTTTTTGACTCGGGATTTTCTTCCAGAGACGACCATACAGAGGAGATTCAGCGAAAGAATGGCATATACCTTTTTATGTTGCCACTTGAAAATTGCAATTCACTAAAGCATGGAAACGAGATTTCTAGTTTTAACTACTTTGTACCGTGAAAACAAAAGTAGACACAAAAGATCTCGCTGTGCTTGTGAGATTTGATCGTCAGGAATATTCTTTTACTCATGTTAATTAGAGTTTCTAACTCTTTGATTCTCATTCATGGGCTCTTCTAATGTGCATTTACAGGGTGTTGTGACCCATGCTCGTGCTTTTGCAGATAGTTGTTAGAACCATTAATACTTTTATAGCTGTATGTATATATATATATATATATATATATATATATATATATACACTATTAATACTTATATATATTTTTTTCATTACGTGTAGTGCATAGTAGTTTCCCCATATAGCTCTTACAATCCATTCTGCTGCTACGACTGACCCCCCTCTATTATGATTTCTGTCAAACCAAGACGATCTTTTTGCCTCAAAAGAGTACAAAATTCAACTGTCAGATGTGACCCAGATAAAATCCCTCAATTTTGTTTTGTTCACGGGAAATTTGAAAGAAATTGTTCTAGTTTCCTTTAGCTTGTAGCAATTGGAAGAAGGAAAGAGGAATAGTACGCATGACTTTTTGCTACTATTTTATAGACTATAGTGACTTTCCCTGCCAAAGGAATATTCTGTGTGAACCATTTTCTTAGTTTTTCCTCAGATTTAATTAAATCACAGTCCGATATAACTTTTGCAGACACAGCAATGTGAAGGAGCATTCCCAAATATATTACTAATATAGATCCCTCTTAATCCAGATATATTAAGCACCAAAAGGAATCAGGAAAGGGGAATCCCAAATATCTTTATAACATAGATCCCTCTTAATTCCAGACCCATTAAGCACTGATCGAGTGAAATCCTCTTCCTGCTTAAAATATCCTCGGTTATCTATGCTAGTTTTTTTTTTTTTATGTCTATATCTGTGTTAAAAATTTTCAGTATGTATATTTCATTTATATTTATATCTGTGTTAAAAAAAAAAAAAATTGTGTGTTTGGCTTGCAGGTTAGGTGGAGTTGGAGTTGGAGTTGGAACTTGGCCCTCAGGCCCAGATTTCAACCTAAGGCTCTGATACCATGTGTAGGGACCAATTTAATTAAGTCTAAAAATTTCATAATGCTTAAACAATAAGATTAATCAGCAAGCAATAAGCAATTTCATTCAGCATATAAGCAGCATAAATTTAAATTTATGAACATCAATCTATAAATTTACTTAATCATCACATAACTCATCAAATTCATATTTAAAAATACCTCTGCCTGATGTTAATTCCCGCTGATTTGGTTGTCCAGCCTACTGCTTTGTCCATCCTGTTGCTTTGACCAAACCCTGCCCAAACTGACTAACCACCCAGCCAGCTAGGAGCAGCCTGTCCGGCTCCCTAGCTCCAAGATACCGTAAGGAATCCTGCCCCCCGTGCCCAAAACCCCCAGCAACCCAGTGCCCCCTGCAATGGTTCACCAAAACTCTAGAACCCGGAAACAAAAACTAGAAAATATCCAAACTAGAACTACAGTCTTCTCCTCTCCCATAATTCTTCCCCCCCCAAATTCTCATAATGCCCTCCTGCAGGACTCTTCCCCGTCATCTATTCCCCCATCCACCGACTCCCTATCCTCCATTAATTACCTTATCCCCTACCTTTATTATCTTATCCTGTGCCTTTATTACCTTATCCTTCATTTAATGCTTCATTTCCCCCCTGCATACGTAAAGTCTTTAATTAAATAAATTAAAATTATTAAGCCCCTTTAATTCATTACACAAACCTTTAATGAGTCAATTGATTAATTAATTAGTCAATCAACAGATATAAACAATTAATTAATATATATTATTAAGAAATAAACATTGTTTAACTAAAACATATTAGGACAGTTAGATTATCTAATTAATTATAATTAACAAACCCTATGCAACTATTTAACCAGGGTTGTTACAAGAACGCTAATGATGAAATTAAACTATCAAGTGAATGCATGAGGTAAAAAGGTGCAAGAGATGCACCTTCTTATACATAAATGTGTATACATGATCATAAGGATGATTGGTAGATCTTTGGGAAAATGATATAGAATCCTAATATGTCCATGTGTGTGAATGACATGGAAAAAGTGCAAGCAATAAGCTAGCATGATGAATACTTATCTGTGTTTAATTATGCTTGAGTACATGGGTTTAATGCATTATGGAGCTTCCTAATAAGAATAGTGATAGTAATACTAGTTATGTATGAATGATATTAAACGTGCAAGTGATGCACAGGAATGATGTAAGTTAAAAAAACCAGAATATATATGGATACATAATTTGGGTACATGACAAAGATGCATGTTTATATTCCTTATGGGATATTTGGTAAACTGTTGAAGCTAATTCAAGGTTGAGGCCATCATAAATAATGATGGATATGAAATAAGGAAGTTACATGATGAAGGAGTTTCTTGCAGAGGAACTGTGTGAAGACTCTGTCAGGAAAACAAAGTCACAACCTTAATGACTGCTAAGAATTAAACAATGAGCCACAAGATTATATATATATATATATATATATATATATACCATAATCCTAGATTACATTTTGAAAAACATCATGTAATGAATAGAAGACTAACAATGAATCTTGACCATTTTGATAACCGAATGGTAACTTAAGTTCATGATTCATTATGGGAAAAATATTTTTCTATTAAAGAATGCTAATGTATCCTAAGAGTTAGTATGAGCCTAACCCAGAGCTACTTAGGAAAAGAGCAGAAATATCACAATAAGAAGTAGATTGAATAAGTAAAGGGGGAGAAAAGGAGGAACAATTTCCTCACCCTAAGAACCCTAAATTGTTTAACAGAGTCGTAGGATTAAAAGAGCAGGTGTGGAAAATAATATAGTTGGTAAAAGTAAAGTAAACCCCGTGAGTATGATTAAATGAATAAATGAGTACGTTTAACTGAATAGGCTTGGTTGAATCCATGACTAAGAAAAGGCAATGAGGCCTTAGAGATAACTTGATTGGGCTGAAAAGTCCCAGGCAATGTAAAAAGAGTTGGAAGAAGGAGAGAGTCCTCAAGTCTTTAGTCCTCAAGTCTTTCCTTGTTGAGTATTATGTTTTCTCTTGGATGAGAAAGTTGGTATGCTAATGAAAGTAAAAATGTTTTGACACCATAGTGATAAGTATTGTATTGTTGAAGATACAATCGAAATATGTTTGTGTTTCACTTGTGGAAACATTTGAGGATAATGTGATGAAGTGCATAAAGATATGCTAGGACATTTTGAAGATATTTTATGAATTTGAATGTTATGATACACGCGTTTGGTTTAATATTACAACTTATGTAATTTTGAGTATGATGATGCATGGTATGTATAAAAAGGAATTGGAGCTATTGAGGAAGATAGTTGCCAATGATGGGAAACCTCAAACAGAGGATGACTAGGAGAAGGTTGTGGTTGAAAGATTGTTGGCAGGGTTGTAAAATACCCCATAAAGCACTGTTGATGAGGTAAAAAACAGAAAGAGGGTGCTAGCAGCCAATAACCGATATAAAGATATTCGTGCCTATGTGGCACAAGGTATGAAGGGATTTGGTAAGAACCCGTTCTAAAATATTTTATTGTCTTAGTGTTATGCATGAAATTTTGAAAGGTAGTTGTATGCCTTGGGTACCCAAGTAAGGTATGATTCAAGAAGGAGAACCTGAATGATTGATGTATGAACCTCTGGTAGTTAACATTGTTTGTAACCCTTGGAAGAATTCATGAACTGATATGTCATGAATGCATTGACCAATCAAGGAATGCTTAAAGGAATTCATGTGAAATTTTTGAGTTCATGTGTACTAATTTGGGATCGTGACCGGCCTATAGCAGGAAGTATGGTCGTATTGTAAGAATGAAAGAAAATAAATAAGCCATATGAGGAAAAGGTTGGTTAAATTCAAACACACCATGGCCAAGAACTAGTCATAAAGTGTGACGAACTTGAAAACAATGCATGAGTGCATTGGGTATGAATGTGGCCATGAATAATTGGTACATTTGTTAAAATACTTTGAAATGTTAAACTATGTTTTGAAAGGGTTGGTATGTTGAAATGAGGTATAGGCAAATAATGAGATTCCCTCTCTATGTTTATATAGATATGATGATTTGTTAGTATGCACGGTTTTGAATATAGATATATATACATGGATGCATGAGAGGCTAACAATTTGTTTGGTTGTCTAAGGAATGAATTGCAGGGAGGAAATCAGTGTTGGATACAATGGTATTATAGTCTCATAAGGAAGACCAATTTCCTATTAAGACAAACAACAAGGAATGGTATTTCCTTTTTAAGAAAGTGAATTTGATTGTTAGTATGCACAATTATGAAATTGTTTGTGATGACGTTGCAAAGGTGCAATAAAAATGTATGTGCATGGAAAAACTAGCAATTTGTTTGGCTGATTGAAGTTGAAAGTGCAGGAGGAAAAGGGGTCTTGGATATGGCAGTGTTATAAGAGCATAAGGAAGACCAATTTCCTATTGATCCAAACCACTATGGAAAGGAAATTTCCATAATTATGAATCTGGTTCATGTGCGGAACAAATATGGAAATAAAATGTGGAATTGGAAATCTGTAGGTGACATATTTAAAAGGAAATTTTGAAATTAAAATTTATGATGATGTCTCATGAATTTTTGTATACCTATGATACAAGTGAAAGGAAAATATCTACAAAGAGTGAAGAAATGAGAGACTAAACTCTCGAGTTTGATGAAGAAATGTGAAAAAGAGTATAATTTGATAGCATGAATTAAAGACTAACAGTTTGTTTGGCTATGTAAAGAATGAATTATCGAGACAAGGAGAGTAAACTTTGTCCCTATCTATTACGGTAACGGGAGAAGGAGAGTAAACTTTGTCCCTATCTATTACGGTACTGGGAGAAGGAGAGTAACATTCACCCCTATCTATTGCCGTGCCGAGAGAAGGAGAGTAACCTTCATCCCTATATATTATGGTGTTGAGAGAAGGAGAGTAACCTTGATCCCTATCTATTACGGTGCCAAGAGAAGGAGAGTAACCTTCATCACTAACTTTAGATGATCTAGAAGACTGTCAAGCTGTAAAAGCATGAAAAATGGCTACTTATGAGCCATGAGAACCCCGTGGTAAGGCATTATCGCCTAGAATATGTTGTATTGAGGTAACACAAGTCAGAGGGATGACTCCGCAGAGCAAGTCTTAGGGACACCTCGACTGTAAGACTCAATACAGTCTCTGGAATTATTTCTGTGAGAAAACCTTGGCAAGGAAAAATGGATCACCCGAGGGACTGTATAACAGAGAAGCGGATGACTAAGCCTGGGCCTGGAGGGTGATTGACAGCAAAGAAGAGGAAACCTTAATAGTTCTTGTAAACTGTTGATTGAGATCATGCACACAATGGGTAGTTCCTCCTATGTGAGAAAACCTTGACAAGGCAAGATGGATCACCCAAGGGACTGTATAGAAGAGAAGGGGATGCTTGAGCCTGGGCCTGGACTGTCAGTGACCACAAGGTATATGAAACCTTGATATTATTGTAAACTATTGATGGAGATCATGGACCCAATGGGTATGTCAAGGAAGAAAAATGAGCCTGGATAAAAAACAACCATGTGGATAGAAATCCACAAACGATGCAAATAATTATTGTGCTAAGATTAGAAAAAAAAATCCTAGAAATTTCTATACAATGTTATCACATGAGGCTATGGTTAATATGCTTGTTGTCCAAGAATTATTGAAAGCAGGTGACAGAGATTAATGGTCTGAAACAGGACCTGACCGAGAAAGAAACATCAAGATTTCTAAAACAACTAAATGGGAAAGGATTGATAGGTGTTTTGAGGAATAACACCAAGGAAAGGGTTCCTTTAAGGAGGAGGGTATTGTAACATTCTCGTTTCCCCCGGATTGTAATTAATTATAAAATAGGATTACCATGCTAAGGCATCTGGACAATGTAAATGCATTATTTTTTGATTTTCCAATAACTGACTATGGGGGTGAAGCCTTGAAGTACTAGCCACGATATCACTATAGGAAACAATGTGAAAAATATAAGAGAGGGATCATTATATCAAATAACCCCAAATTTCCCTTGATGGGGGTAATAAATCTCCTTTGGATCCTAAGGAGAGAAACCAGTTAATGAAGAAAGGACAAGTGGTTGAATTATCAAACACTCCAATGAATGAAAACATGGTCTAAATGAAAAATGTTAGCCCAAAGTACCATTAGGTATGAAAGAACAAGCTGAATCGAGTGCCCTTCTGACAGAAGGAGCAAGATAGGCCGATAACCATCCTAGGGAAAAGATATAAGAGAATTGGTAAGGAGAAGTGGGATATCTCCAACAGATGAGGAACAAAAGGTCGCAATCTTGATGCCGAGTGAGCATATGATAAAATTTGCCTAGGGCCTGTTATCACCCAATAAATTATGGGTATCAACTTATGACTTGGATATTATCTGTATCGGGTGATCTTGTTGACAAATGATATTTCATTTCTTCAAATAATTTGTAAAGAAAAAAGAAAAAGAGAAAAGAAAAGAAAAGAAAAAGAGAAAAGAGGACATAAAAGAATGGAAACAAAGCCCCACGCAATAACAGTGACTTAGTCATACCTTTCAAGCATGGCTTAGTCCTTTCAAATTTTCAATGTTGATAGGATAGTGAATACATCTGATCAGACCATCTAATCCTGATCAGATAGCCCCTAGAAAGAATAAAATCTTAACGCAACAGTTTAATCTAGGTTAATTGCCTTGTGAAAGTAGGTTAGAATGTAGATTAATTGCTTGGCCTGCCTTGCCCAAATAAAACCAGATTGATGAAATTGTTACCCCATGACTCCAATGCCTAAGTCTAGTCGAAATAATGTCCCCCTGGTGATGTGTATGAGAAAAACCGAAGAAAACCCATGAAAAAACGCTAATCCTAAGTTTTCCGTGTACATGACATTTTTCGCCCCGGACATATGTTCCGATCACTTTCCAGTGGTCCAGATCGCATCGCTCGGATCAACGGCTAACATTTGATTCCGGACCCCCCTTAGTGTTCTTCTTTTAACCAAAGGGGGGGGTCCGAAATCAGCGGTAATCTTTGCGCAGATCTAGACGGTCCAGAACAGAGCATGCGGATCCACGGCTCACATTGGATTCCGG
>ML784645.1:240653-253070 GCA_009831015.1 Picea engelmannii | reverse complement strand
CCCCCCCCCCCCCCTGCCGTTCTGCCTTTAATGGAAGGGGGGGCGTCCGGAATTGATATTAAGGAGCACGCACATCTGGAAGACCATCATACAAGCACGCAGATCGATGGTTCTTAACGCATTTCGAACCCCCCTTGGTGTTCTATCTTTAATCAAAAGAGGGGCTCCGGAATGAATATTCCTTCCAGCGGGCCCCTTGTTACACATGGCGCATTTCCATTGGTCCAGAGGTCAAATTCCCTGCCTGCTACCTGACATCCCATCACCCCTGAACATCACCCTCCACTGAACCCACTTGTCCCACTCGCGTTCAGGTCTGAGTCCCATCCCGTTACTACTGTCAGTCCACAGTGTCAGCGCCATAACACCCTTCACTCATGAACAACCCCCTTTGGCGACTTTACCCCCAATCACAAACCTCCACGTTAGTCATCCGTATACTTTGGTCACCATCACCTGCCATATCACCCCAAGTGGCCCGTTGTCCATTAATAACTGGATTATATGCCCGTTGTCATGCTGACCGTTTTCCCGCATCCGACCGACCTAGTTTTGAATAAATATACCGTTGCGACAATTTTCACTCATTATTCATCCCTCGCGCCAGAACCATCCATCGCACCAGAGAACGTATCTATCGTCTTCCCACTGCTTCCCCGTCTTTTTCCTCCACCCCCAATAGACCCCACTAATGTGTTTGTTGCAGGTACAGTCGTTGAGATGGTGTCTAAAACGAAGCCAGCTGAAGAGGAAGAGAATCTATTCGTTCCTCCTCCAGTTGACTTGGATAAAATTCCCCTGGTCGACAAGGACCATTTGATAGCCGATACCATATGCAGTTTTGATTTCTCTGATCTCCAGTCGTGGCTCTGGGAGTTTTTCTTGTACCATAGTGACGAAATTGGACTCTGGGAGTCCAATTTACCTCTGTACCTCTTCCCTCAAATCCATAATTTCCCCGAGTTCGCTCTCCAATGCCATGCCCACTACGTCCCTGACTAGAAAGCCATCATTTCTTCTTCCAGAGATGCTCTTTTCTTCATTACCCCTGAAGACATCGACCAGATGTTGCAAATCACCCGAGCAGAATCCGCGTCCCCCTTTAGCGTAGAAATCCTCACCAAGCTCTACCAAAAGATGACTTTCCCACAACGAGCTCAGATTTTCGAGCTCTTTCTTCCCACTTCAGCTCCACTCTCGTCCACCAACCCCCCACACCCCTCGTCTATGTTTTCAACCAAAGGGAATCATATTATTTCTTCTCTATGCGCCCTTCTTGGATATTATTCCAATCAGTGGGTGGATGAGCCCATCCTGGGTTTTCTATCCATCTTCTCGAACGACGAGAAGCCAACCACACAGTTTGACTACAGCACCTTCCTGGCAGATAATATCCATGAGTAGTTTGTCAATTTCGCCACAGAAGGTATGTTTAGATATTCATCCATTCTGGCTTACATGTTCCTCTATTTCCAAACCGACAGGTTCAACTTCTCCTTGCAAAAGATGGACGTCGATGGGAAGCCCCAGCCAGTCACTGCGTGGACTTCTCTCCTGAAGTTCAATTCGGCCGTGTACGACTTCACAGCATTCATTGACCAGTTTTACCACCCGGTGGTAAGTATGTTGCGTGGCATGCCTGAGCCACACATTAATGATGAAGTCCAGAGGATCCTGCATCTCTCAGACAATGTTCAGACAAGAGACTGGTATCTATGCCAGAATCACACAGAGACTAGAGTTTTTGGGTGCGAATTGGCACCTTATAAACTGCCTCGATATGTACCAGTATGGCTTTTCACGTTAGAATATATCAGGCAGATTATGAATTCTGATGATATTCATTTTGTTTCACTTAATAAAAAGCAGCAGTTGAGAATTAAAGGGCAAATTGGTCACTTTATCTGCAATAACAGAGGGGCAGGGGAAGAGGCAGATCGAATTTTGAAGGAGATGAAATTCTCTACGAGTTTCATCTGGCATTATGATCCTCACGGGATCATTTCAGACATGAGGGTGAAAAACAAAAATGCCCCGTATGTTCACGAGTCAAAGCCAAAGATTGAGAAGTTTGCTAATCAAACAGTATGGCTGCCTGACACTTTGCTGGTTTTGGAGCAGCAAGTACCCTCAACAAGCGTGCTACCCGCCACCACACCTTAGGTCCTCAAGGAGAAGAGGGCCCGACAAGAGTCATCTCCTCCTGTAACAGAGGTGTCTTCAGAGGAATTTCAAATTCACTCCAAGAAGCCGAAGATAGTTTCAACGCTCGGCACAACAACAGAAGCTACCACAGTGACTACCGCAGTGATCACCACTGGGGACAAGCAATTCAATTCATCTTTCGGCTCTAGTCAGCTTAAGGAGGTAGTTTTAAAATCCACAGACTCCCCCTTGGTTACCCCACCAAGCAAGACTGGGCCCAATCTGGGCATTTTTGAAAAATACGACATGATCAAAAAGAATAATCAGACGCTCACCAGCAGCACTTATGCACAATTCCAGAAGCAGTCATCCACGGCCCTGCATAGACTGCTTTCAGCATTTGATACAGAGAAGGGTAAGATGCATATGGAATTCCTACAAGCACAAGTGCCTGATCCAAAGGTGATATCTGATTACAAGAGGGCCACGTTCGAGTTTCAAGCAAAATATGTGCATCCGACAAATCAGATGGATCTACACAAGCAAACGGGAGATATGATTTTTCATACTCTAGCCCGTGCTTCGATGTCTGCATCAAAGTTGCGGGTTGCTTTGAGCAACGCCCAGACTCAATTGAAGCTGGAAAAATTATCTTCCTTCGTGAAAGATAATAGGATAAAGTCACTGGAGGAGCTGGTCCTCAAGATAGGGTACGGTCCTACAAACGTCAAGGCCGTGAAGGAAATGATTAAAAATAAAAATGATGACGTTGCCTCATTGAGAAAATAGCTAAATCTCCCTCCAACAGAGGACCCACAGGCCAAAGAATTAGCTGAAAAAGAAGGTGAAAAGGATGAGATGCTGAAATTACTCCTGGAAAAGAATGCGCAGTGAAAGGAGATGGAGGCAGAGATGGAGAGACTGCTCAAGGAGAAAGAGCAGGCAAAGCCGATGGAAAGCATTCCATTGAATGCTATCCCAATTGCAAGGTTGAGCACAACAACAGTGACAGTCATCCCATCTGCAACAACAGTACCCTTACCGGAAGGAGCCACAGACCTGGCCAAGTCTATGGAGAGAATGAACATGCAAGAATCAGAAATCAGCAAGCTTAAGAAAGAGGTGGAGAACCTCCAAGAGCTAAAGGCTTCTTTCCAAACAAGTCTATCCAGAGAAAAATAGGTGAATGAGTAGATCAGGAAGGAGTTGCAGCAGCTCCAGAAACAGACAGTGGCAGGGAAGACATTGGCTGAGGTTAAAGAACTCGTGTGGATGTATATTTCTAAATCCATTAATGAAATATGGCCAATGGTTCAAATCATGTTTGAACAGAATGAGTGGCTCGAGAGGAGAAAACAGGCTATGGAGAAAATCAGAACTGAACTGGGAGACATGCCAGCCCAAGTGAATGAAATCATAAGGTTCCTGAATTCTAAGACCCGGGAGGAACTCGAGGAATTGAAAATCGAAGACAGGACCGAGACCATATTGGAGGTGAAAAGAGTTCTAACCAAAAGAAGTCTCATGCAGCAGCTTGAAGAGAAGATCCAAGTCATGGAGCAAGGCGTGCAGAGGTTTTTCAGTAAAATAGATGCTCTGCAAAGAAAGGGCCTGCCTGGTATGAAGGTCATTAATGACAAGCTAATGCCCCTCACTGATTATAAGAAAAAAATGACTGAAGTGTCCAGGGATAGTTCTAAGTTTGCAGGTATACAAGCAAGCATCACAGAAAGAGAATTCATGGAGGCCTTGCAGTTGGATATTAGTATCCAACATGAAATTAAGCACATCTTCGTCATCAAGCACACATTTTCTAAGTACACAGACATGGACAAAGTGTACCGGAGGTTGCTTAAAGTCACAGTGCCAGGTCAGATCAGATGGGAAGAACTGTGTGACCTACTTGACTAAGCAGATGAGCTGTTGCGTCCAGTCAGCTATCCTGTCAGCAGAGGTTGCGGAGGCACCTCGCCAACGGCCTACCCCTGAAATTCAGTATACAGTTGTAATGAGTCATCAAAGCAGTTTTGATTAGTTAAGGTAGTTAGTCTAAAAATAGTCTGAGCACGTCCTGATCAGTTATGACAGGAACGTATGTATTTTGTTTTATAAATACTTCATTTTCCGATGTATTGAGGGTTGTTGATCTGCACACCCTATTGCCATTAAGCTGTATCATTTTGAAGAGACTCACCATTAATAAAGAAGAGGCATTTTACAGGATTCTTACCTATGTTCACTGGTGATGTGATTCTCTGAGTTAATGTTTTCTTTCTCCATATTTCATTTTGTTGTCTGAATCTAATCTTTACGAATAGCGTTATGTTGCAGGATTTATCTCTGATACCCTGTTTCCGATTCTAGAGATTTAAATGTTTATCTTCTAAATATCTTCAATTAAGAGATTCTTAAGTGCTTGTTAGTCGAAGCTATTTTCCTCATCTGTTCTTCCATTCATCATTTAAAATACGAAAAGATCCAGTGAATGTATTACCTCGCCTTGTGAAAAACCTCTTTGGCGTTTCTGGTTATTTCTCAGAATTGATTAAACACTGACCCCATAGCCCAATGGATGTGTAATTTAACTTAAAAAAAACCCTTTTACAACAAAACATACCTGTTCTTTTTACCTAGCCTAAAATCTGAGGTCAAAACAAAGTTAAATCATATAGAGAGATCCCTCTTTGAAGCTGGAAGGGCTAGATTCCATCTTTAAAAGCGGTTGGTTAAAGTTACCTTTGTAGATTTCTTCTTTTCAACCTCTAGGAAATTTACCAAGTGCTAACATAAATGGCGACTTCACTGGGGATGAACTAAAACTGATATCTCATGACTTCTTTCTCCCGAAGAAAGTTTGACTCTGAGGAGAAAGTAATGTTTAGAGGTTGAGTAACTCTGTACATATTATTCTTAGTATTGTCCTTAGAAACTCTTGCTCCTCAATGACTATCGCTGTAGCAATACAACCAAATATCGAGCCCGGGCTAGCGAATCAAACTCATATTGGGTCGAACCTTTTTGACTTAATCCTCAAAACCGCCAATAACCGGGAAGAGCTCAAACGTTCGTGGGAAGCCATTGAATGAGACATAGCGGCTTAGGAACAATTGGAAGTGAGGCGACGTCAACGCAGAAACCTCCCATAGTTTCTTTTTATCATAAAATTAAATAAAAAATAAAATATATATAAAAACCAAAAAGAGTTCTGGCTCCCAAGAAAGTTCACACTCGATCTCATCCTGACCCAGAACCATCCACAACAATAGATAATCCTGAGCAATTATTGAGGCGAAAGACCTTCGTTTCCAGTTCAGCGAGCAGTACTCCACTTCACAAGTCTCCTTCTTTTTCCGGAGAACCAGATAGCTTACAAAGCCTTGATCTTGAGCCTTTTCTGCTACGAAACCTGGTTAGATCTTGGTCCGAAACCTTTGTGGCTAAGCTCATCTTCGATCCAATTGTAGTGCAACCTCGAACCCCCGAATTCTTGTCTCCTACGACTAAGCTACGAATCAATGCCTCAGCCCCACTCAGTCCATCGTCACCCTCGTCTTCAGTTGTTACCTCTCCTACCACCCCGGTCATCGTTCTGCCTCCTCCGCCCATCATGGCAGCTCGATATGCACCTTTGGTGTTGGCTACACCTCTGCATGCCATGCCCCAAGACTACCAGACTAGGCTGCCATAGTTCGATGCAACCGGAGCAGTAAATGCACAAAAACATGTAGATAAAATGAATGACTACTTGGATTTACAAGAAGTCGACGAAGTCGACGCTCAGATGAGACTACTCACCCAGAGTCTGATAGGGGACGTCAAGAAATGGTTCAAATCCTTACCCGCCACATCAATCCCTGACCTTATCGCGTTCCAAAGAAGTTTTCTTGACAGATGGGAGGTAAAGAAAAACCCTCTCCAGATACCGTCAGAATACGAGAATATAAAAATAAATCAAGGTGAAAGTGTCCAAGATTATTGTACATGTTTTAACAATTTATATAATGCAATCCCAACTGAGATCAAACCTCCCCAAGGTTTGGCATTGATTAAATTCCCTGACGGATTTGATGCGGACATGTCTTACCAATTGAGAGAAAGAAATGTTGCCACCCTTGAAGACATGCAGAAAAGCGCTATTAGCGTGGAGGCTAATTTGTTGGCAAAAAGGGCATGTCAAAGAACAAAAAGGAGAGTCACGATCAAAGAAGAACCTTCCACGTCAAACACTGATTCTAAATTGGATTCCGTGGTCAGATAATTGGCGTTATTGTTAGAAATATTGAGTATTTCAGACAGGAATCCTTCGAGAGACGACACACCTGCTCCTCAGATTCGGAACCCCAATTTCAGGAGAAACCCTCCTCAAATCAGACAAAGATTTCAGAGAGGTCCTGATTAGCCGATCAGGCCTCCCTTGCAAGAAAACTATGCTGACGATGGGGGGGAAGTAAATGAGGAATTGGAGGACACTCATATCAACCTCATGGGAATTCATGATAATGATGCCATTTTCCTTACTCAAGAAGAATAGGAACTCTTCTTGCTAAATCAAACAAAGGTTAGTGAAGAGGCTGAGGATGCAGGACAAGAGACCTATGAAAATGATATCTTGGAGGTGCACCATCAATACAATCCGCGAAGTAGGAAGGCAGAAGGAAATTCCTCGAAGAAGACGTCTGGAACAGAGAAGGTATCTGAGACTGAGAAGACCCCCGAGAAGGTTACGGCTGAAAAATATTCTGACAAAGGTAAAACTGATGCTCCGGTGAAGAAAAACATCACCATACTGAAAAGACTGGCACAGCTCAAAGTTTCACCTGTTAACCTGCCTAGTACTTCTGACCGGAGGGATATCGACCAAGCAGAATCAACGAGTCAGACCCGAACACCAGCACCTTTTAACCTAGAAGCAGAATTGGCCAAAATTAAAATTCTCGTCCCACTGATAGAGTTGATAAGCCGAGGCGGTTATCATTCACAGGTACTAAAGGCATTAGCCATTGAGCCTGGCATAGGCACCCAAGCCTTGACTATTGGATCAGTGACTCACTCAGACACTGTGAACCTCGCTGACGATCGCCCCGAACTACTTTTCGGACCTGTAGTGGATGGTCGAGATGATACCAGTGATGTAGCTCCCTTTTATATCAGTTTGAACATACATGATTTGATATTGCATAACGCCATGTTGGATTCAGGTGCCTCACACAATTTGATGCCTAAAGCAGTAATGGAAAAGCTGGGATTGGAGGTCACTAGGCCTTACGAAGATCTACACTCGTTTGACTCTAGCAAAGTCAAATGTATCGGTCTGATTAAAGACCTCTGCATCACCCTGGTTCAAATTCCTTCAAAAAGCATGGTAATGGACGTGGTGGTTGCAGACATCCCGCCAAAATATGGTATGTTGCTATCCCGCTCTTGGGGAGCTAAGTTGAAAGGAACCCTGCAGCTAGACATGTCTTACACCACTATACCAGTGTTCGGACAACAGAGGAGATTATACAGAGAAACACTAATGAAATATATGGTTAGCAGTCAAGAAAAACCTCACAATTACCCCCTTTACTCTGCTCATTCAGATTTAGATTCATTCATTTTGTACAATGATGGTGATACTGAAGAAAAAGATACTCAGCTGATAGAAGATGTAGATAGTCAAGATGAAAGTCCAGAAAGCAATGAGGCAGCAAAGATGGAAGATGAAATCACTGAAGAGTTCCCTGCTGACTTCTGGAGCATGGATTTTGATGGAGCCGTCAGTAAAGAAGGAGTAGGCGCTGGAGTCTGGTTACATAATCATAAAAAAAGGTATTCAGAAAATCATTCCTATAAGTTAAATTTCCATTGCACTAACAACGTCGCTGAGTACGAATCTTTAATGCTAGGACTGAAGCTATTGAAAAAGGTGGGTGCTAAGAAAATAATGGTAAGGGGTGATTCTGAATTTATTATTAAACAAATCAAAGGTGAATATGCTGCTAAACATCCACGCCTTAGAGCATATAGGAATGCTGCTCTTGATGCTTTGAAGTGTTTTAACGAGGTGGACTTGCAGGTCATGCCTAGAGGACAAAATATTCTGGCAGACGGATTAGCTACGTCTGCTACTTCCTGCAAGATCCCTTTCTGACAAACTCACCCATACACTGTCGAGATAAAATGCAGACTGACAGTCCCCGATAATATCAAGTACTGGCAAGTGTTTGGAAATGACGATCAGATAGAGGATTTTCTGCAATGCAAGAACGATTTTGAATGTACAAACATAGATTTAGAAAATGAAAATGAGAATGTAAATAACTCTGAATTTGAAATAGATAGCGTTAATACTGTAAATACAGTATATTTAGAAGATACGGTAGACTCAAGAGAGTTAGGGGATGACGAAGTGGATGCAGATGTTTTACAACTGAAAAGAAATGTCTTACCCAGAGGTCTTGTCCCTTTAGAAGATTTGTTCGACAGTGATGATGTAGCTAAGAAGCCAAAACTAGAGGCTTATGGGCAAGAGGTAGAGGACTGTAATATAGGAACTGACGAGAAGACTAGGATGGTCAAACTGTCCAAATCTTTACCCCTAGAACAAAAGCTTAAGTACATGGAACTATTCAAAGAATATTCAGACGTTTTTGCCTGGGGCTATGAAGGTTTAAAAGCCTACGAAACTAGCATTATACAACATAGGATTCCCATCAAGGAAGACCATAAACCATTTAAACAGAATCTTAGAAGGATAAATCCCAAGTTGCTCCCCTTGATAGAAAAAGAGATTAAGAAAATGTATGATGCCAAGATCATAGTCCCACGCCGCTTCTCTAAGTGGGTTTCTAATTTAGTCCCTACTCGCAAGAAAACTAGGGAAATCCGACTCTGTATAGATTTCCGGAATCTAAACAAAGCGTCATTGAAGGATAACTACCCCTTGCCTAAAATGGATCACCTCCTGCAAAGAGTGGTTGGGTCTAGTCGAATTTCTCTATTAGATGGTTTCTCAGGTTACAACCAGGTCCTAGTTCACCCAGACGATCAGGAAAAAACCGCTTTCACCACTCCATGGGGCACTTTCATGTATGTGAAGATGCCTTTTGGTCTGATGAACGCAGGAGCTACCTTCTAGAGGGAAATGGACATCACCTTCATAGAAGAGTCAGGTAATTTTATCGTCGTTTATCTGGATGATGTGACTGTATTCTCCCAATCTGATGACGAACACCTGCATCACCTTAGACGAGTTTTCGAAAAATGTATAAGGTTCAGGATTTCTTTAAATCCCAAGAAATGCCTCTTTGGGTTAGAAGAAGGCAAATTGTTGGGACACATCATCTCTAAAGAAGGGATCAGAATTGACCCCAGCAGGATAGAGGCCATACTAAAGTTAGAACACCCAAGGAATCTAAAAGAACTGCAATCCTTTATAGGGCAAATTAACTTTCTTCGAAGATTCATTCCTAATCTAGCTGATCTCCTCTAAAATATCACAAACATGCTTAAAAAGGACGCTAAAATAAAATGGGACTCAGAGTCCAGACAATCCTTCGAACGGGTCAAACGAGCTCTCACAGAGGCTCCAGTTCTGATTAGTCCCGATTTCACAAAAGATTTCTATCTTTTCTCTTTCGCCTCGGAACATACTGTAGCGGTTGTATTACTACAGAAGAACAGTGAATGGTACGAACAACCCATAGCTTTCTTCAGCAAAGCTCTAAGAGACGCTGCACTAAACTATAATATTATGGAGAAACAAGCTATTGCTTTGGTAAAGGCTATAAAGGAATTCAGGGTCTATATTCTCCACTCACATGTCATAGCCTATGTTCCAAACGCAGTAGTGAAAGATATCTTGACACAAGACAACCCTGATGGGAGAAGGGGAAAGTGGATTGCAGTTATTCTAGAATACGACATTGAAATTAAGCCCAGAAAACTTATCAAAGGCCAAGGCCTTGCCAAATTGATGGCTGAATCTAACTTTCAGGCTCTTGACATAAACTTTCTAGATGTGGCAGATGAACAGGGTGAGATGGCAACTCCACACATTAAAGAGGTTTTTCTAAACTCTCCTTGGTATGCAGACCTTAGTTTTGTTTTACAAAACTTACAAGCTCCCCCTGGTTTAACTAAAACTAAAGCTAGATTTTTAA
The DNA here is from genome assembly GCA_009831015.1 of Picea engelmannii. Lineage (NCBI taxonomy): Eukaryota > Viridiplantae > Streptophyta > Pinopsida > Pinales > Pinaceae > Picea > Picea engelmannii. Next base: position 242,781 of record ML784645.1, on the reverse strand, counting down.
AGTTGAAGGCTTTGAAATTCTGTATTCTAGAAGGGAATTTGTATTGGAAAGACCCTGCAGGTATTCTTTTAAATTGCTTACTTAAAGATGAAGCTGAAAAAGTGTTGCATGAGTTCCATGCAAGTGAATGTGGTGGCCATTTGAACTGGAAGGTCACGGCCAACAAAATACTCAGAGCTGGTTTTTACTGGCCCACCCTGTTTGCAGATGTACATCAGAAAATAACAACCTGTCATCAGTGCCAACTATTTGAGGGTAAAAGGAAACTCCTTCCTTTACCTCTTAAACCAATTTCAGTGGAGGCTCCTTTCCAGTAGTGGTGACTTGATTTCATTAGAGAGATACACCCTCCATCTTCAGGCCAGCATAGGTGGATTCTCACTGCCACCAACTATTTTACCAAATGGATCGAGACTGTACCTAGCAGGCAAGCCACTGACTCTGTAATTATCAAATTTCTTGAAAATAATATTTTATCCCGTTTTGGTTGTCCTAGAAAGATCATTATTGACAATGCAGCTGCCTTTTGGTCGAAGAAACTTATCGACTTCTGCAGTCGTTACCACATTGCCTTGGGGCATTCCACAGCCTACTACCCTCAGGGGAACGGGTTGGCGGAATCATCAAACAAGACTTTAGTGAATATCATCAAGAAAACACCGCAGGAAAATAAAAAATCATGACATGATAAGCTGGTAATTACTTTATGGGCAGATAGACTAACCACCAAGAGGTCAATTGGTATGTCACCATACCAGTTGGTCTATGGTACCGAGGTTGTTTTCCCAACTTCTTTGGGAGTTCCTGTCATGAAGTTACTTCAAGAAATACAAGCTGAGCCAAATGACTCCCAGAGACGAATCAATCAAATGATTCACTTGCAACAGACCAGAGAAGATGTTTTGAACAAAACACAGGCCATCCAAGAGAATATCAAGAAGATCTTTGACAAACGAACCAAGGAGGATGATTTTGAGCCGGGGGACCTAGTGTTGAGATGGGATGCCAGGAACGAGGACAAGGGAAAGCATGGGAAATTTGATCATCTATGGACAGGACCCTACATGATCCAGGCTTTCAGAGGACACAATGCCTTTTTGCTAAACAATGTTGATGGGTCAGATCTGCCAGGAGCACCTGTGAATGGCAGAATGCTGAAACATTATATCCCTCCTCAGTAAGATTTGAAGAACTCACTCTCCATTGTACATACCAGATTTAACTTTCAGTCTTTACTTGCATTTTCCGAAGTGAGGAACATTGGTCAGTTGGTTGAAGCCCGAAGAGAAGGCCCTAAGCTGCTGATCACTGTTCTTCAATACTTTTCGTGTAATCAGGCCAATGAAGACTACTAGACAGATTTGTTCAGGATGACAGGAAACTGGATTCTTGGCACTTAACAGGACAAGTGCCATCCCCATGTGGAGCCGCCTGTTATCACCCCATAAATTATGGGTATCAATTTATGACTTGGATATTATCTGTATCGGGTGATCTTGTTGACAAATGATATTTCATTTCTTCAAATAATTTGTAAAGAAAAAAGAAAAAGAGAAAAGAAAAGAAAAGAAAAAGAGAAAAGAGGGCATAAAAGAATGGAAACAAAGCCCCATGCAATAACAGTGACTTAGTCATACCTTTCAAGCATGGCTTAGTCCTTTTAAATTTTCAATGTTGATAGGATAGTGAATACATCTGATCAGACCATCTAATCCTGATCAGATAACCCCTAGGTTAGAATTAGTGAATACATCTAATCAGACCATCTAATCCTGATCAGATAGCCCCTAGAAAGAATAAAATCTTAACCCAACAATTTAATCTGGGTTAATTGCCTTGTGAAAGTAGGTTAGAATGTAGATTAATTGCTTGGCCTGCCTTGCCCAAATAAAACCAAATTGATGAAATTGTTACCCCATGACTTCAATACCTAAGTCTAGTCGAAACAATGTCCCCCTGGTGATGTGTATGAGAAAAACCGAAGAAAACCCATGAAAAAGTGCTAATCTAAGTTTTTCGTGCACATGACATTTTTCGCCCCGGACATATGTTCCGGTCACTTTCCAATGGTCCAGATCGCATCGCTTGGATCAACGGCTCACATTTGATTCCAGACCCCCCTTAGTGT
>ML784645.1:218241-240604 GCA_009831015.1 Picea engelmannii | reverse complement strand
GCTCAAATCAACGATCCACTTTGGATTCTGGACCCCCCCAGTCGTTCTGCCTTTAATGGAAGGGGGGGGGGTCCGAAATTGATATTAAGGAGCGCGCACATCTGGACAACCATCATACAATCGCGTAGATCGATGGTTCTTAATGCATTCCGGACCCCCCTTGGTGTTCTGTCTTTAATCAAAAGGGGGGGTCCGGAATGAATATTCCTTTCGATAGGCCCCTTGTTACACATGGCACATTTCCATTGGTCCAGAGGTCAAATTACCCGCCTACTACCTGACATCCCATCACCCCTGAACGTCACCCTCCACTGAGCCCACTTGTCCCACTCGCGTCCGGGTCTGAGTCCCATCCCATTACTACTGTCAGTCCACGGTGTCAGCGCCATAACACCCTTCACTCATGAACAACCCCCTTTGGCGACTTTACCCCCAATCACAAACCTCCATGTCAGTCGTCTGTATACTTTGGTCACATCACCTGCCATATCACCCCAACTGGCCCGTTGTCCATTAATAACTGGATTATATGCCCATTGTCATGCTGACCATTTTCTCGCGTTCGACCAACCTAGTTTTGAATAAATATACCGTTGCGACAATTTTCACTCGTTATTCATCCCTCGTGCCAGAACCATCCATCGCACCAGAGAATGTATCTATCGTCTTCCCACTGCTTCCCCGTCTTTTTCCTCCACCCCCAGTAGACACCACTAATGTGTTTGTTGCAGGTACAGTTGCTGAGATGGTGTCTAAAATGAAGCCAGCTGAAGAGGAAGAGAATCTGTTCGTTCCTCCTCCAGTTGACTTGGATAAAATTCCCCTGGTCGACAAGGACCATTTGATAGCCGATACCATATGCAATTTCGATTTCTCTGATCTCCAGTCGTGGCTCTGGGAGGTTTTCTTGGACCAGAGCGATGAAATTGGACTCTGGGAGTCCAATTTACCTCTGTACCTCTTCCCTCAAATCCATAATTTCCCCGAGTTGGCTCTCCAATGCCAGGCCCACTACGTCCCTGACCAGGAAACCATCCTTTCTTCTTCCGGAGACACTCTTTTCTTCATTACCCCTGAAGACATCGACCAGATGTTGCAAATCACCCGAGCAGAATCCGCATCCCCCTTTAGCCTAGAAATCCTGACCGAGCTCTACCAAAAGATGAATTTCCCACAACGAGCTCAGATTTTCGAGCTCTTTCTTCCCACTTCAGCTCCACTGTCGTCCACCAACCCCCCGTACCCCTCATCTATGTTTTCCACCAAAGGGAATCAGATTATTTATTCTCTATGCGCCCTTCTTGGATATTATTCCGATCAGTGGGTGGATGAGCCCATCTTGGGTTTTCTGTCCATCTTCTCGAACGACGAGCAGCCAAACACACAGTTTGACTACAACACCTTCCTGGCAAATAATATCCATGAGCAGTTTATCAATTTCGCCACCGAAGGTATGTTTAGATATTCATCCATTCTGGCTTACATGTTCCTCTATTTCCAAGCCGACAGGTTCAACTTCTCCCTACAAAAGATGGACGCCGATGGGAAGCCCCAACCAGTCACTGCATGGACTTCTCTCCTGAAGTTCAATTCGGCCGAGTATGACTTCACAGCATTCATTGACCGGTTTTACCACCCGGTGGTAAGTATGTTGCGTGGCATGCCTGAGCCACGCATTAATGATGAAGTCCAGAGGATCCTGCATCTCTCGAACAACGTTCAGACAGGAGATTGGTATCTATGCCAGAATCACACAAAGATTAGAGTTTTTGGGTGCGAATTGGCACCTTATAAACTGCCTCGATATGTACCGGTAAGGCTTTTCACGTTAGAATATATCAGGCAGATTATGAATTCTGATGATATTCATTTTGTTTCACTTAAGAAAAAGCAACAGTTGAGAATTAAGGATCAAATTGGTCCCTTTATCTGCAATAACCGAGGCGCAGGGGAAGAGGCAGATCGAATTTTGAAGGAGATGAAATTCTCTACGAGTTTCATCTGGCATTATGATCCTCATGGGATCATTTCAGACATGAGGGTGAAAAACAAAAATGCCCTGTATGTTCACGAGTCAAAGCTAGAGATCGAGAAGTTTGCTAATCAAACAGTATGGCTGCCCGACACTTTGTTGGATTTGGAGCAGCAAGTACCCTCGACAAGCACGCTACCCGCCACCCGCCACCACACCTCAGGTCCTCAAGGAGAAGAGGCCCCGATAGGAGTCATCTCCTCCTGTAACAGAGGTGTCTTCATAGGAATTTCAAATTCACTCCAAGAAGCCGAAGACAGTTTCAATGCTCGGCACAACAACAGAAGCTACCACAGTGACTACCGCAGTGATCACCACTAGGGCCAAGCAATTCACTTCATCTTTCGGCTCTAGTCAGCTTAAGGAGGTAGCATTAAAATCCACAGACTCCCCCTTAGTTACCCCACCAAGCAAGACTGGGCCCAAGCTGGGCATTTTTGAAAAATACGACATGATCAAAAAGAAGAATCAGATGCTCACCAGCAGCACTTATGCACAATTCCAGAAGCAGTCATCCACGGCCCAGCATAGACTGCTTTCAGCATTTGATACAGAGAAGGGTAAGATGCATAAGGCATTCCTACAAGCACAAGTGCCTAATCCAAAGGTGATATCTGATTACAAGAGGGCCACGTTCGAGTTTCAAGAAAAAGATGTGCATCCGACAGATCAGATGGATCTGCACAAGAAAACGGGAGAGATGATTTTTCATACTCTGGCCCACGCTTCGACGTCTGCATCAAAGTTGCGGGTTGCTTTGAGCAACGCCCAGACTCAATTGAAGCTGGAAAAATTATCTTCCTTCGCGAAAGATAACATGATAAAGTCACTGGAGGAGCTGGTCCTCAAGATAGGGTACGATCCTGCAAACCTCAAGGCCGCGGAGGAAATGATTAAAAATAAAAATGCTGACATTGCCTCATTGAGAAAACAGCTAAAGCTCCCTCCAACGGAGGACCCACAGGCCAAAGAATTAGCTGAAAAACAAGGTGAAAAGGATGAGAATCTGAAATTACTCTTGGAGCAGAATGTGCAGTTAAAGGAGATGGAGGCAGAGATGGAGAGACTACTCAAGGAGAAAGAGCAGGCAAAGCCGATGGAAAGCATTCCATTGAATGCTATCCCAATTGCAAGGTTGAGCATAAAAACAGTGACAATCATCCCATCTGCAACAACAGTACCCCTACCGAAAGGAGCCACAGACCTGGCCAAGTCTATGGAGAGAATGAACCTGCAAGAATCAGAAATCAGTGGGCTTAAGAAAGAGGTGGAGAACCTCCAAGAGCTAAAGGCTTCTTTCCAAACAAGTCTATCTAGAGAAAAACAGGTGAATGAGCAGATCAGGAAGGAGTTGCAGCAGCTCCAGAAACAGACAGTGGCAGGAAAGACATTGGATGAGGTTAAAGAACTCGTGTGGACGGATATTTCTAAATCCATTAATGAAATCTCGCCAATGGTTCAAATCATGTTTGAACAGAATGAGTTGCTCGAGAGGAGCAAACAGGCTGTGGAGAAAATCAGAACTGAACTGGGAGACATGCCAGCCCAAGCGAATGAAATCATAAGGTTCCTAAATTCTAAGACCCGAGAGGAACTCGAGGAATTGAAAATCAAAGACAGGACCGAGACCATATTGGAGGCGAAAAGAGTTCTAACCAAAATAAGTCTCATGCTGCAGCTTGAAGAGAAGATCCAAGTCATGGAGCAAGGCGTGCAGAGGTTTTTCAATAAAATAGATGCTCTGCAAAGAAAGGGCCTGCCTGGTATGAAGGTCATTAATGACAAGCTAATGCCCCTCACTGATTATAAGAAAAAATTGACTGAAGTGTCCAGGGATAGTTCTAAGTTTGCAGGTATATAGGAAAGCATCACAGGAAGAGCATTCATGGAGGCCTTGCAGTTGGATATTAGTATCCAGCATGAAATTAATCACATCTTCGTCATCAAGCCCACATTTGCGAAGTACACAGACATGGACAAAGTGTACCGGAGGTTGCTTAAAGTCACAGTGCCAGGTCACATCAGATGGGAAGAACTGTGCGACCTACTTGACTAAGCGGATGAGCTGTTGCGTCCAGTCAGCTGTCCTGCCAGCAGAGGTTGTGGAGGCACCTCGCCAATGGCCTACCCCTGAAATTCAATATACAGTTGTAATGAGTCATCAAAGCAGTTTTGATTAGTTAAGGTAGTTAGTCTAAAAATAGTATGAGCACATCCTGATCAGTTATGACAGGAACGTATGTATTTTGTTTTATAAATACTTCATTTTCCGATGTATTGAGGGTTGTTGATCTGCACACCCTATTTCCGTCAAGCTGTATCATTTTGAAGAGACTCATCATTAAGAAAGAAGAGGCATTTTACAGGATTCTTGCGTATGTTCACTGGTGATGTGATTCTCTGAGTTAATGTTTTCTTTCTCCATATTTCATTTTGTTGTCTGAATCTAATCTTTATGAATAGCGCTATGTTGCAGGATTTATCTCTGATACCCTGTTTCCGATTCTAGAGATTTAAATGTTTATCTTCTAAATATCTTCAATTAAGATATTCTTAAGTGCTTGTTAGTTGAAACTATTTTCCTCATCTATTCTTCCATTCATCATTTAAAATACAAAAAGATCCAGTGAATGTATTACCTCGCCTTGTGAAAAACCTCTTTGGCGTTTCTGGTTATTTCTGAGAATTGATTAAACACTGACCCCATAGCCCAATGGATGTGTAATTTATCTCAACCAACTTTAAAAAAACCCTTTTACAACAAAACATACCTGTTCTTTTTACCTAGCATAAAATCTGAGGTCAAAACAAAGTTAAATCATATAGAGAGATCCCTCTCTGAAGCTGGAAGGGCTAGATCCCAGCTTTAAAAGCGGTTGGTTAAAGTTACCTTTGTAGATTTCTTCTTTTCAACCTCTAGGAAATTTACCAAGTGCTAACAGGGCCATAACAGAGAAGAAAATCTATGAAAGTTTGCAAAGAACAAAACCCGAGCGGAAGGTAAAACAAAGAAATAATCCTTGAGAACCATAAGAGTTCCTTGTTGATATCATGGCTTCAAACAGGAGTGGCCAGAGTGCTAAGAATGAATGCCTCTGAGTCAGTTAGTTGGCTACCACCTGTAATAGATAAGTAATCACATATCTTGTGTATTTAAGTGGTATTATGAATTAAATTTGGATATCCTATGAATGTTGCAGGCATGGATATGTTTGATTAATGATTTATTCTGTACCCTTTTTGTGTCTTCTTGATTGTGTAATTAGGAAAGTAGGAAATTGTATGAATTGGATGTATTTTTTACTTGTAAATGCTTGCGTCCTGTGGTGGCTTAAGACAGAGCCACGAACTGTGAGTTCGTTGACCGTGGACATAGTTTCATGTATGTATGTTAACCCTCCTAGTCATTCTAAGTACCTCGGAGGACAAAGTTTGTTAAGATCAAGAGAGGTAGTGCAAATATGCATAGGCTCTCTGCGAAGCAGGAAGAGACCAAGAACCACTTAAGTTCTATACTTGATGAAGGAGAGAAAATGTTGTGCAGAAGACCCTTCTAAGTGTTAATTTTAGGAAAAAGAGCGCAACAGTCTTAAATCATTCATAACTGACGAAGCTCAGGAAGGATAGTGATATTCAAGTATCAAAAGGGAATATCCTTTCGTTTGAAAGATGAACGGATGAGATCTTTAGGTAGGATCCACGACCACTAGATTCGAAGAAGGAGCATAGGCATTAACACCTCAACTCCTTTAGCCTTCTCAAGATAGACGAATGTTTGTAATCATCACGAAGGGGATCGATCCTCTGAAACCTAAAGTCGTGATGTGATTTAGACCGTAAATCCAAGGATCTATCGAGACCCACCTTGACCGTTGGATTTGTGAGTGTGGAGCTCATGTGATCGGAGAATCATTCATTGGTGCAATTAAAATTATGAAACCTGAAGTTGCGATGTGATCTAGACTGTTGGATCGAGGAAGTTCATGCACCATAGATCCAACGTGAGCATATAAACACAAGGAATACATGGAAATTCGAAATTCCCTAAGGACCAATCTCAGAAGAGACTAGTTCTATTCAAAAGCACAAATGAGGTCCAAGAGGTGAACTTGTTTCAAGTTCGTAAGCTCGGGAGGGAAGCGGAAGTCGAAACCCATACATCAAGGCTCGCAGGAAGTAAATTGAAAGTTAAGACCTTCAAAACATCTGAAATCTTCCAAGTCATGGAAGAAAGAGAAATCTCAGGAGAAGGAGCAATAGTGACCGTTGGATCAAGCACTATGAAATATCTGGACTGCTGGGATCCACGTCCAGACAATTATGAGAGCGTGCAGAAGGATATCAGATATGGGTCATTAGATATGAGTGCAAGGACTAAAATTCATTGGATCCCAAGGAAAGTGCATGAGGCCTAACCCTTTGAAAGTGCACAATAGTGTGGACTTGTGAAGTCCCGAAGTTTCGAAGTCAATCAGAAGTTTCCAACGTCATGGTTGAGACATGGCCTAAGATTCACAACTTTGGAGGTTTGTGGATAAGGAGGAGGACGAACAGCCAAATTAAATCTTGGTCATTGATCTCCAAGGGGATACGTGTCACGAGATCATGTATTTCGAGTAAAGTCACTACGGAGAAATGGGTGCATAAGAGATGAAATTATCGAAGCCCGGAGAGTCGAAGCGCCGAAGTGATGAAGAGGCAGAGCACCAGAGTATCGAAGGGCCGAGGATGCCGAAGAGCCGAAGGTATTTGAACTGTTATATCTAGAGAGACACGTGGAGATAGATTGCAAGATTCAGGTAAATTGCATTGGAGTTTCAGTTGAGAATTGATATTTCTGAACCCCGAAGACCCAAATTTAATCTTGACCACCAAATCTAGAGGGATGCGTGGTGATAGATCATGGACTCCGGAGATATCTCTTCGAGAGTTTTTAGCTGATATTTGAGACTCCCAAATTTGGGAGAGTCGGAGAGCCAAATTATATCTCAACCATCCGATCATGCGAAGTAGATCTTACCCGTCAAATCATCTGAAGTAAATCTCAAGCGTCGGATCGTCTAAGGTAAATCTAGACCGTCTGATCCAGAAGAGACGTGGCGTAGATCGCTAGATTCTAGGTAAGGTCCTGAAGTAATTCATAGCCATCAAATCAAGAGGACATGTGGTATAAATATATAGATTTCAAGTAAAGACCCGAAGCAAGCCTCAACCATCCGATTCAAGTGGACACACAACAAGAATCCTCTTACTTCGAGGGGAAGTGAAGTTTGAGATTTGAGATCTTATAAGTCTTGAGACACGAAGGAAATATCAATCATTGATCGAGAAAAGGGGCCGCAAGACCATTTATCTAGTTGAAAGATCAAACCCTGGAAGTAGAGGTAGAGTTGTTGATTCAGAAGGACAGGTGTTCGGAAATCGTCAACTTTGGAATATTGACATACAAAAGAAAGGAAAGTTTGAGACTTGATAATTGTGAAGTCTGGAATTTTGAAACAAATCACAGTCATTGAATTGGAAGAGGTCAGATCATATCTGCAACTTTGAAAGGGATAGATCTGAGCCGTTAGTTCATAGGCACCATCAATATCATGATATCGATGGTCCTATGGCATTGCAAGGATCAGAGATGCATGAACTTTAAAAAGTTGAGGGCGGGCCGCAATCCAAACCATGGTTTTGAAGAAAGGACACGTGGAGGCTCGAGGAGAATTGCGAGATGAAATGTAGTTTTGTTTCAAACCACCTTTGGTCGCCCCCACAATTGTTTGTTTGCGTGAGGTTATCACTCAAGGTCATCTCAAGGAGGGGCTTATCATAAAAGGAGATAGCCCCCAAAATCATAGATTTCCCAAGCACAAAGGGAAGGTCACAGGTACCATTAGACCTGCATTCAGAAGTTGAAAGGGTCTGGTTTTAATTACAAAGCAATACCATCAGGGTCTCAGAGAGTCGTGGGCTTCAGAATCACAGATCCTTGACCAAGAGGTCAGACTGGTTCCCCAACTTCCCAAAATTAGAAACCATAGATGGAGAATCTTTCCCTTAAAAAAAGAGAAAATTTTTATGCCCCATCATCGGTATGTTAATTAGGTGTATCCTTTCTTTTTGTTTTTTCCCATCCACAAAAAGATAAATACCCTCCTTCTAATGTTATTCAAATTACCCTTTGGGATATTTGCCACTAATAGCCAATATATTAGGATGCTTTCAAAAACAACTTTTATAAGAGTGTACCTTCCCCATAATGACAACCACCTATGGCTCCAATTTGCTATTATTTTTTCAATTTTTTTCTCCAGCCAAATCCAATCAGCCTTAGTATAGAAATTTGGTTTAAAAAAAAATCCTAGATACTTGAATCCAACTTCAACATATTTTAAATCATATGGCATGAACTCCTTCATCAAAATAATATCATCCTTACTCCAACCTGCTTCAATAAAAATAGACTTTTGTGCGCTAAATGCCATTCTCGTCGCTTGAAAAAATAAATCCAAAACTTGTTGAAAAGCTTTCCATTCATCTAGGTTTCCAGCTCCAAAAAGGATAATGTCATCCACAAACATCATATGGATGATTCTTAGCCCTCTTTCCATAGTAACACCTTCTAAATTATTCTCCCTCACTTGACTTTGTATGACTCTACTTAAGCCTTCTACAATAAGAAGAAAAAGTAACAGAGAAAGGGAGCACCCTTGCCTCAATCCCCTTGAGCTTTTGAAGAAGCTAGAGGGCCTGCTATTTATCAAAACAACAAAAAATTTTGAAGTCACACATCCTACTATCCATTTTGTTGCTTCTAAACTTAAACCCACCTGTGACAAAACAAGCCTTAGAAATCCCCAATCCACTCTGTTATATGCCTTAATCAAGTCCAATTTTAAGACCAATGCTCTGATATTTTAACCTTAATTCTATGTAAGGCTTCTTGCACTACACCAACAGCATCAGTTATTTGTCTCCCTTCTAGGAAACCAAATTCTTCTTTTGAAATACCAAAGGACAAGTGAGATTTTATTCTAGTGGCTATAATCTTGGAAATAATATTATAGACCAAATTACATAAAGAAATAGGTATATAGCCTCCAAAGGAGTCCATTTTATTGCTCTTAGGTATAAGAGAAAGAAAAATAGCATTTACTGCTCCATTCACCCTACATTTCACTCTGGTTTCTTCAACCAACTGCAGAATTTCATTTCCCATTCAATAAAAAAAGAACAAAAAGAATTCCACAGTCCAACCATCTGCCCCTAGACTTTTTGAAGACTTAAATCATTTTAGTGTTGACAAAATGTCTGATAAGGTAACCAGATCTGCTACTTTTTCCTCTTATTCCTCTGAAAACATTTGAGGATAATGTCTCAAAATAGCTAGTTGATTGGTAATAGTAAGATCCTCATGGGCCTTGAAAATATTTTGAAAAAAAAGAACCCCTTCCTCTTTCAGTTCATGACTGAAAGTAATCACAGTTCCATCCTCTTTTGTAATGTCCCAAATAGTATTGTTCATCCTTATATATCTTTCAAAATCATGGAAAAACTTTGTATTATTATCTCTGAAAGCTAGCCAGTTTGATCTGTTTTTTTGTCTCCAAGTCTCTTCCTCCTGATTCAGAATAACCAGTTTTCTTAGCCCGTTCTCCAAAAACAGTGCTTTTTCAACCTCCTTCTCAAAAACCCAAGGATGAGATGTGTACAGGGTATCCAAATCCCTCTCTAAATTCACCAGCGCTTCCTTAGTTTCTTATTTATTCTTTCTTTCCCAAATTGCCACTAAAATATTTATTTTCTTAAATTTTTTTGCTAGAGCATCCATTGGGCTCAGGATGTCAGTTCCTAATAACCCATTCCAGTTTGTTATAATAAGATCTACAAAATCAGGATCCTCAAGCCACATGGAGTTTAATTTAAAAGGATAGGATTGCTTTCTAAAATCATTTCCCACCTATAATATCACAGGCATGTGATCTAAAATCTTTGTGTCGCAGACCCACGATCTATATCTAATCCCTGACATCAATAAATCCTTCGAAAGAAAAAATCGATCTAGTCATTTTTGAATGTATTCTATGCCACCTCAGCATTCCTCCAGGTTGGGATCAAGTTTTGTGGTTCAACATCCACCAACCCCTCATCCTGTATCAGTTGTCTAAAAAAAAGATGAAGTGGATCCGCTCTAGAGTGTGCTCCCCACCTTTCTCTACTTGAGATGGTGAAATTCAGATCGCCCCCCAGAAGCACATTCTGTTATATTAGGAGTCCATCTCTTTTAATTGACTCCCAAAAAACTTCTCTATCAACATAAGGCCCATAGCAGTTTATGAGTTTCAAACTCTTATTTAAATCTTTTCCATACCCTTCCAACAAAATCCCTGCAGGGGCCAAAAAGGAACATAAGTTAGCCTTTTTTGGGTCCCAAGCCAACATGAGTCCCCCAGAAAGACCCATAGAGTCGACTCCACTAATGTGTCAGTTTGGTAACAACTTCACTAAAAGATCTCTAGCTTTTGTAGTACAGACCATAGTTTATTTTCGTAATGGTACATTTGGTTTTGTCGAGGAACCTCTTTACGGCTATGAACTTCATAGATCCCCCCACCCCTCTAATATTTAATGTTTCCACAATCATTTCCTAACCCGTGAAAGGGATTTTTGTGCTCTAAGCACCCTAGGACCAACATTCAACAATGAAATGAGACTGTCCCCATGTTCCTTTTCAACCCCTAACCGTCTCACACTTCTGGTTTTTAAAGGGGAGAAATCCTTCTCCAGACCTCCCCGGACCACTCCCTTTTTCATCGAAAGAACTCCCCCCTCACCAATAAGAGAGTCCCTCGATCCTGATGACCCCTTTTGTTTATTTTCTGTCGCAGGAGTCAATGAGTCCCTCCCAACAAAAATCGGTTGTCGGGTGCAGGTGAGGATGTCATGGTAAGAAGGTATGTGATATGTAATAGACTCTGCTATTACCGAAAGAAAAATCCTCTCGTCCTATTCGATCAATCTCTCTTCAGAAGATGCCAAACCCTCAATATCTCGATGCTGAGATCCGAGAGTAGTGACACAGGGATAAAGTGCCCAACCTTCCTCTCCCTTACTAGGAACCAAAGTCATTGTTTCCACCTGCGGTGTGGAGTCAAATCCCCTTACCACCCCAATGCCAGATTTATCCATGACTAACAAATCCTCAAGATAAAAAACATTTTCGGCCTTCCTACGGGAAGGTCTTTTTTCCCGATAGACATCCTCCACAAAATACTTTTCCAAAATCTCTCCCCTAAGAACCGATTCACAGCTATTAGTGATCGTCTTCGGGACTGAAATCCCCCCACCCTCCAAGTAGAGCGACTGTACACATGATACATTTTCAATCGAGGTAATATCTTACCCCACGGAACACCCTGTTCTTACCATTGCCCCCTCCACCCCACAACCAGACGAGCCCTCTAGAAAATTTAAGGCTCCATTCTCCCTACTCCTTAAAAAAATCAAGGACTCATGAAACACCCCCAAATTACTCATCAATGGAGGTTCCCCAGGGGTTTTAATTATTACTACAACAGTTTTCCGACAATCATTAAAAACAAAATCCTTAAGTAATAGTTCTGGTCTGGAAATACTTACCGGTCCCAGAGTCGCTTATCAATCCGGATGCCAGTGGGGAATCAAATCCTTCATCACTTTTCGAATTCAGAACCGTCGGAAGCATCTCAATAGCAGTTTCGACATAATCCTCATTCCAATCTGTATACATTGATCTTCTGCTGTTTTTGCATAGCTTTAGCAAATGACCAGTTTCCCAACAACTACTGCATCTAAACGGAACCCCTATAAAATCCAGTTTCTGCTGAAAAACACCTCCTTGCCACCCAATATCAATTTCTTCGAGGAGGCCACCAAAAATGTGGACTTCCTCTAGTATCCTCCCCACCCGCTTGTCAGACCCATTAAAACATTGTGGATCCGCGCACATGAATTTTCCAATCGCTTCTCATATCTCTTTGAATGCTTCATGACTCCAAAATACCACTGGGCATCCAATTATTAGGACCCACAGATGCCTGAACCAAACATGTTCTTTCTCCGGGTTGAAGAAAGGATGCCACTTCTTAAGCATAATGATACCTTGTTTCACCAACCAAACCAAGATAAGAATTTTCTCTGCATACAAGGATGAATTAAAGAAGAAGAAAAACCATCCTTTCAAAAGGATTCCCATCATTGGGATCCATATTTCAGAGACCCAGCCATGAATATCCCTCCCTACCATCGCACGATACCCAAACATCCCTACCAACCCCTTCTCTGAGAAAAATCCCACCTACTGCATGCCGATATCCCATCCTAGGTTAACTGACGACCTTTTGTCTTTAACCTTCCGGGATTTAACTCCAGAAAACGAGCTAGCCTCCCCTTTGTTAATTGGCTTCCCTTCACAGAGGTCAACGATGATCTCTTCCTATTCCTTTCTTCCCTCCCGATCACCTACTTCCTTCCCTCCTCTCGATTCCTTCACACAAAGTGTTTCCCGTTCTGTCACCCCAGAACCCTTACCAGCAACATAGTGTCTATGATTGTCAGGCAAAAAAATCACAGAACACGACTCCGGAACACTCGCCTTCACACCCCTCCGCGCCCCCCGAACTAACAATGCATTTTTACCATTTTCCTTGCATGTTCCCTCCGTCGCTTATATTGGTGTTAGTTGCGAATTCGATGTGCACATAACCCCATATTTTCCCTCTTCCCGAGCTAAAAGATCCGATAAAAAATTGGATGAGTAACCTCCATCTGTCTTGTACTGTGAATGGAGTTCCACCCTGCAATCCACTTTCCTATATATCACCTCGTCTGGATTTAATGAGAGACGGTATCGTCTAAGATCATATTTGTACGCTTCTTCAGGTTTGAGCATATGCTCCTGGCTCCACCATTTATCATCCGCCAAGTCAGCATCTGTAGTCACATCTGGGGTCTCCATACCCCTCAGCAGATCCTTTTAATCTTTTTTTAAATCCTAGTTTAATACTTAACCTACCTCCTAGAAACCACAAACACATCTCTATGACATATAATCTCCCCTACCCAAAAATGAAAAACGATACTGGAGTGACCATACCTCCCAACATCCCACAGAGACTAGGTTTCAAAAATCATCGATTACCAGGTCCACGTGGTGGCCATGGATCCCTGGGTAAGAAACCCCAGATCTATGGTTTCTCCAGAATTCCTCACCCATTTTTTAGTCCAGAAGTTATCTGTGTCTCGGTATGAATTTTATTAGCGAGAGTTTTGTTGGTTTGTTGTCCCAAGATTTTATTTATTTGATAAATTTTCTTTTGAACCCTCTGAGGTATGATTATTTATCAAGGGCTTACTGTGCACGAACATCGAAAGGGAATCGGGCACAAGAATTCCACTTCGTTGGTGCCAAATGAACATTTGGAAATTTTGACAAAAAATAATGGTTTTCATGCAGCAAGTGAAGGACTTTGTCCACATGAAGAACATGGCTATCATAGGTGCGGCTATAAATGAGGATGCAATTTTTAATAATGTTTTCTTTTTAAACACAACATTATTGTATGTTACCCTGTGAACATGGCGCAAGCCAACTATGGTGTGTTTTTGTATTTATTAAAAATTAAAGAAAAATATTTTATATCAATATAATTTGAAAATTTATAAATGGTTATTGATTTTTTATATAAACTAAAAATATATTTTATAACATTTATTCATTAAAATTAAAATGAGTATATAAAAATTATAAAAAAAATATTTAATATAAATTTCATTAGTTTATTTAAATTTATTTTTTTACATAAAACTTATCCTAACCCTAAGTACAATGTGACAACAAGTATCAATATCAATATTTCATCGAATTTGATAGTATAACTATGAATGTATATATAATAAGCAATGAAATGACTGTACATTTTTTTATGTATATATAACGAGTAACGAAATGATTGTATAGGTTTCATTATGTGCCATAGATACCAAAAGTAAACCCTTCGTCGAATAAATTTGTGGAAAGTGTTTTTTCTTTCAAATTTAACATTGACTTGAAGACAAAGGTACTTCCTATTTAATTAATTCACATCACTAATGGGTGTTGGTTTCATTATTTATTGGAATAATATGGTCGCATTTATAAAAACAAAATGTTAACATTAATCTGTGTAAGTTTTAATTTTTAAAAAATAAAAGTGGTTAATATAAGTTTATTAGTGTTATTTTCCGCTTTTATAAACTAATGATGTTTATCGACATACATTAACCACTTTTATAATGTATAAATATTGTCGTGTATATGACTAAAGTTAATCAATACATATATTTTAACAGATATGTTTTTTTTTAATTTGTAATTGAACACAATATTATCTATGACATCTAGTGTCAATTCATTTTGGTTTTTTGTATCTAGGAGCTCCTTGATGATACTAGTCGGGGATCCACTACATCTATCTCAGCAGAGAGCTAGATGTATACTTCAGCTACTTTGCTAGAGGATGTTGGTGGGTTGGTAGAGGAGGACCAGTTGATGGAGGTCCGTGAGGGACACCCAGGATCGCTGATGGATATGGAGAGTTGTGACCAAGAGACGTTGAAGGATATATATGTGTCACAAGGACCACCATTCATGAGGGGTTATGAGGCAGTTGATCTTACACATACACCTGGGGATTCCAGATCTAGGGGCAGGTATGCGAACACTTACATTGGTGTTTCAGTATTCAATGACATCCATATAGAGGTTGACCTAGTAGTACACCTTGGATACATGGATGCATTGGATTGCAGGTATGAGACACAATTATATTGGAGAATGGAGATTCATGTGGAGTAGAGTTGAACAGATGCTTTTGATGATGTCTATTAGGTCACTTGGCAGGAGGTATGGTCACAATATGAACCGTCAGGGATCTTGACGACCGTACATGATGTACCTATGGTTGGACAACATGGCCATCTGAGGATTTGTCAGCGGGACATAAAGAGATTTTCCTTGGGGAATCTTGATGATGATGTCATGAGACACATGGGGGCATGTCTGGTATGTTAGCATCACGATTCAAAGCATGACTCTGTAGCCACCATTGTCTCAATGTTGATTTGGGAAAGTATGCTAGCTTCTCTCAACCCTGGGGCACTAGAGATATATAATAGGGAAGACATTATAGGGATATTGTTGGAGGATGGGACTCCATAGGAAACAATATGGATTGGTAGGGAGGCCGAGTTTAGTGATTATGAATAGCACATCATCACTATAAGAAGGCTTCAGACATAGGTTTACAATTTGGTGGCCACCGAGATACTTGGTATGAGACCTTTAGAGCTATGTGATGCAGGATTTGGTACTCTTCTAGAGCGCATGAGGGTTTAAAAGACTTTCATGATTGATTCTTTCCATTGTTGGAGGAATTTTAAAGCAAGTCAAGATGAGTATGCTTTGTGGTAGGATGGATCTCCTGGGTTAAGGATATATATAGCAACAAATCATCTTCTTCGTTGGCAGGGGGTCTGGCTTATGACAGAGATGATAGTTGGGAGATGGGTTTATGTGAGAGACTCCTTGATGGATGGATATCGTATCTACTTGTTTTGTTAGTTGGGGATCTTCATGAGATTCATGTTGTTGGTATCTTAAAGGACTATACTTTGTAGGGAATTGTAGTTCGCATATTGATATGGGATCCAGGGATTGGAATTATTTGTATTCCATAGTTTGATGGGGTCGAGATCCATGTAGAGAGGCTTCTTGGGGAGTTGATCAAGGATTGAGTGGACACGATCATTCTACTCATCAAGAGAATTTAGGTATCATGTGTGGTGAGCACATGCAGGGGAAATGTCTCAAGGAGAGCTTACTATAGGTCACACAAGTGGATATGGGATACATGTCTCATATACATATTGATTCAATTATTATTTGAGGATAAGCAATATTCTAGCAGGGAGGACTGTAATGTCCCCATTTTTGGAAATTATTATATTACAGAGTGTCATGCCTACGAGAGTACCCATATGGGGGTGACAGCGAGTTCAATAGTTATTGAGGGGTTCTATTGGGCCTGAGTTACATCGTTCATCATATTTCATCATCAGGATCCATTCTGCATAGCTTGGCTTTGGTTTTGTTGCATTCCCACGATTTCCGTAATTTTTAGTTATTATGGGTCATATTTCAATTAATTTCAATAAGAAGGCCATTTTGGGAATAATACTTGGAGAAACATATTAGTGTAATAGCTCATTGAAATCATAAGGAAGAAAAATACATAATTATATGATCATAAGTGACTTTCAGTGGTCGAAGAAGCCATAGGGAGGAATAAATTACTTTTTAGAGGAAAAAAGGTCAATTAACTAATAAAGTGATTTAATTAAAGAATAATAAAAATAAAGTAAAACTCACTTCGAGGGAAGAGGTGAACAGGGGGGTAAAAGAGATATAAGGGCCTATATTCTCTCATTATGTTGATTGATATTTTTATTTCTAGCCTCTTGGCTAGAGAGCTGAAGTTACTTGAGGATTATGAGGGTTTTGACTAAATAAAATCTAGAGATCATCAAGGGAATGAAAGATTTTATCATTCTTGATCCAATATTGGTCAAGGAGGTGAAATATTCCTCCCTCACAATTCTATTTAGCCAAAGGTTTGGTTTTTACAGTGATATTTAGCCACAAGTTTGGTTTTTACAGTGAAAGAAGAGTCAGGGTGAAGATCTGTAGGTTTCCTGTAGAGAGGGTGCATTGTGAAGGATAAAACAATTCGATTTGGATTGAGAGAGTTGGAACTGGTAGAGATATTGTACCAAGAACATTTTCCATCCCTGGGTTTAGATATTTTTGGAATTATTGGGGTTTTCATGCTCCATATTTATATATTTTCACAGTTGGGAGAATTATTGCTTGAAGGACCATATTCAGAGGTTAAGATATTCATTTATGGAGTTGGGTTGATCATTTATATCTGGAGGCTAAACTATACTCACCTTGGGAGAATTTTGGATAATGGTTTGAATGCCATCCCTTCAAAAAATAGATTGATTAGTGGATGGGAGAAATTATTGGAGTAGGGCAAATTATTTACACTTGGTAGCTTGGTTATCATGTTGTAGATTGCATTTTTGCATGAGATATATTGTGGGTACCATTTGGAGGGTTTCAAGAGTTAGGTTTTTGGATATTTTGAGTGTTTGGAGCCTTCTACATCAGCCATATAATTTTGTATCATATTTATGTCATATCTATTCACCCATGTCTTGAGGTTAGCAAATTAAATAATAAAATCATATCCGAGTTGTTTTGGCTTCATTGTGTATTGGATTTCTTAGTATCATTTCCTATGCATTTCTTATGTAATTTACATGTCATTTCATGAACAAAAATAAAAGAACTGATGAAATGATGAAATATACATCCATATGTATGCAAAGTGTTTGACAAAACACTTCAACCGACCAGCTGCAAATAAACATAAGACGAACCAAAAAAACAGAACAACCACTCATTAGGGAGGGATTAGCTGTTGCATATGATGTGTTTGACATAATATTGAACCCTTAAGCATGAGATAAGTTGGAAAACAAGTATTTAAGTGATTTCAAGAGAGTTTAGGGCTTATATACCAAGTGTTTGACAAAATTTCTCAACCACAATAATTGATATTTACATTAGATTTGGTTGGGAACAATACATTTCCCCAAAGTTGCAGGTTTATTTATTATTATGAATATGTCGATTTTGGTATTACTGTGTTTGTATTTGTACATTATTGTCGCTAAATTATCTGGTATAAATATCTTATAACATTATTAGAAAATAATGCTTGCTATACGAGATGTTGATGCATATCGTAAGTTCAGGTAGATTAACTGAGAAATAACGCTAATAGCTATGATGAATAGAATCATATTACCAATAATAAAGCTTGTAGGTAAAAACCTAGTTAATAAACCAAAGTTTTATTTGTACAAGAGACTTCTTTGGAACAGAACAAAGTTTCAACAAATACAATGTATAAAAATGGAAATGAATTGACACGGATTAGAAAATCGTTACAGAGTTAACATATTATACTATGCATATATCCGAACATAAATTCGTTACAGAGTTAACATATTATACTATGCATATATCCGGAAGGGAAATCGTTATAGAGTTAACATACTATATACTATGCATATATCTGAAGGAAAATTCATTACAGATTTAACATTATACCATGCATATATCTGAAAGGGAAATCATTATAGAGTTAAACACTATGCTTATATCTGAAAGGAAAATCATTACAGAGTTAAAAACTATGCTTCTATCTGGAAGGAAAATCATTACAGATATAAACATTATGCCTATATCAGAAAGGAAAATTATTACATAGTTAAACACTATGCATATATCTAAGAGGAAAATTGTTACAAAGTTTAAACAAAACACACTATATATTTATTCGAAAGGAAAACATTAAATTGTATAGAAGCTAACAAATGATGATTTTTTATGTCCAACAAGGGAAATAATAGTAAACAAACCAATATTATAAATGATAAATGTATATCCATAAAAAAATATTACAAATCATAAAATGTGTAGGCATCAATCTTGAGTTACGTATTTTCATGAATATACAAATTATTCGGTCAACTAGCTATAACGATATAACAATCCTAAATTGTGGTGCCAAACTCTAAGGTAGTTAAGGAATGGAACCCGAATACCTTTCTAAGAAAATGTATTCTTGAATCTCCATGGTACAACCTCCGTGATACATGTACATCAAACAAAAAACAATTAGGATGCAGTACAAAGTTAATTAAACAACAAAAGTATATACACAAATAAAAGACTAACTTACCATGTGTGTGCCAAATGTCCTGGTATCTCCATCCGTTGCTTGAACTGCACCCGAATTTACAGATTGTTGAATGGTTGATGGGAACCCTCACATACAATACGCAAGGCCCAACATTATTCAATGAACCAAGAATAAATTTGTCAAGGTTTAAGAAAAATATTTCAAAGTAAACTAAAGAAAAAAACAACTCTAGGTGAAACTGATTCTCCTATTTTAACATGAGTCCTAACTATATTCAAATCACATAAACCATTTGAAAAGGTTCTTCAGACCACCAATTTTCATAGAATAATGAGTCCAGGGGTAAGACCCTTCAGACTAGAAGCAAACCAGAAGGGAAATATTACCACGACCATAATATAACACTAAGCATTATATAACATAATTACACAATGAGTAAGAAGTTCGTTATGGAAAGCGCCGCAGAGAAATTTAGACAAATCCGACGAAATAACATCGTCACGAGCTAGCGGCTCGAATAATAACAACTTATAGAGAAACAAAACAAGTAATGAAGTCGTTATATCTCTTACCAGTTTAGTGATGATGCAACCATAGGAAATCCATCAAAGATATGAATGCCTAGTACTTGCACAAAGAAATCACTTGACGCTATGAAAACCTCTCAGAGTATAACATAGAGAAGAGAAAACAAAAAGCATGAAGTGTGAAATGAGCCAAATCAAGGAAAGGTCGAAAGGGTTAAGTCTCTGAGAAAAACCCTAACAATTGGAAACATGATGACCCTACACATGTACATGCTCACAACAAATTTCGACAAAAACTTATCTCGAGATGGTAACCACAGGTGGCGCATGCAAGATCGTATGATATGTTGGCTAATGATGAAAATTTGGTGGGAATAAAATTAAGACTTGTACCAATATGGGTTTAATCACCTCACAGAACTAGACAACAACTCTACCTATGCCATGTCTTATCCATTGAATGATATGACAAAGATAGTGTTAATTTATATCAAAATCAATATTAATATATATGTTGTGTATTAAAAACCATCGTCTAATAAAAACCCAATTATTACATGTTGAAAAGTGAAACCCGTTAATGTATAACGGACAATGAAATAGTTTTGGATGACATTTATATGCGGAACACTAGCAAGGATCATATAATACAAGGGTGAAATCATGAAGATGGGTTACACTTTTGCTTGTTTTATGAGAAAAAAAACTGTATTTTCACAAGTTATTCAACTTCCGACATATAAAAGTATCTTTTTTATTTAGAGTTTCACTTTATAGTAAAAACAAAACTTGTGAAGAATTGTGTTATCTTTCCAATGACTATTTTTCAAATTTTGTTTTATCACGACTTGATATGTCAATTTGACAATTGTTTAATAGTATGTTTCTTAAACATGAAATGAATGATAATGAGTTACTTATTTCTACAACAATGTATATATTATTAAACTTATGTTTTGAAGAAAGAAAATATACTGCAACAATCTATAGAGACTCTGTTTTATTATGACTATTATTTTGAATTTAACGGATGAATATTATAATTTCTAGAATGTTTTGAAGTTGACCAAGCTGAAAACGTTGCAAAGTTTAAAAACATGTTTTTCTACACCTTGTATCTATCTTAATTTTTACTTAAAACTAAAATTTAAATATACCCTTTTGAAAAGAACAGTTTAGGGATTATGAATATATTTTTTTCAAATTTTTTCACTATATATTTTTTGAGATACCGATATTTCATTTCACCGAATCATAATGTCTGCTGAAAATATTATGTAGTGAGTTTTTTTTTAAATTAAATAAAATTAGATAAAAATAAAGAAAATGAAAACAAATTATATGAATTGAAAGTAGATTCAATTTTGGAAATGCTGTGTCATTTTCGAAACCAAATTCTCAATGTTTGTAGGGGTCCGCAACCTCTGAAGTTTAGTTATGCTTGGGGCATTTCTTTGGTTTTGGTTTTCAGTTGCAATTTCATTGTTTCGGCCGAAAATATCTTTCAGCCAAAAAAATATTTTTTCGGCCGAAAGGCTAAAATCTAACGTAATCCGTCAAACTAAACGGTTTCCAGAGATTTCAGCCGAAAAACTAATTTTTTCAGCCGAAAGATTGTCGGATGAATTCCGACTGTCGAAAAATATGAAACGACACGTCGTATATGTTTTTTTCATGCCAAATTGTATAAATAGGATTGCAACCGAACAAATTTAACACAATCCATCAAACGAACAAAAAGATATGAGCTCGAGGATAAGGATTTCAAAGAATTTCTATTACTGATTGCCGCTATATTTTTTTCTTTTTTTCTTTATTCCCTCTGTTCCATAAGCTTAATCGGAGGATAGATATCGATACATGGTGGTTTTTTAAAACACTTAAACAAAGTTTCGAATCATCTTTTTGGTTTTTGTTGAATAAGGTAAATGATGTTTGTTCAAGTTTTTATTGGAATAACAATTTATGGGTTGAAAGATAAATGTTGAGAATTTATTCAAGGTGAAGTCTTTGCTGAACATATCTTTTACAGAGAACTATAAAAATCATTGGAAACAAAAGTTTGTGCAAGAGAAAATATGATCGCACTCGAGATGATACTCGCCAAATCGAGCAAAGGAAAGAGCTTTATTGGAGAAAGAAACAAGAACGTGTGAATATTGAAGAAATACACGATGATAATGTCAATAGAGATTTTCGACAAGAAGAAGTTCAACTAGGTATGCATGCAGATATGATGATCAAGCACACAACACACATTGGGACTGTATTCAGAAAGTACAAAATTCAAAGTATAGAATTCAAATTAAAAATATTGTAAATAATATAATTGATTGTAATTACAATTTGATGTTTTTAAAAAAATAGAAATAGATTTGTCTCATAATGTTGAAGAAGACGTTGGAACCGAAATTGAATCATAAGACGAATCACCTATAGGTATGTGTACACAAATTTAGATTAATATAATATAAACACTCAAGTATATATAATTTAGTGAATTTGTGTTCGGGTTATGTTTTTTAATATAAACTTTAAATTGAAATATGTAGGAGAATCTATCAACACTGATGATGAAATATTAGAAAATGTTGATACTGACAAATTTGGAAAGAAAAAAGTTAAGCATTATATAAGATATCGAACTAAGAATATATATAATACTTATTTCAAAGATGAATCAGTAGCAGCACCGGCTCAACTTTTACTTTCTCTATTGAAGTCAAGAAAGTTAAAAGAAGCTACATCATTATTGGGTATTCAAATGTCGACAAAGGATACAAAGGTGCAACAGAATGTCTTTAACAATATAACTACTGTATTAAAAGCTTTTGGAAAATCTTGAAAAGAAGATGTCCGTGTTGCACGTAAAACGTTACAAACAACAATTGTTTCAGGGAGCAATATAAAAGATCGTTTGACACTACACATGGCAAAAACTTTGGGAACGTCAAGAAAAA
>ML784645.1:194670-205227 GCA_009831015.1 Picea engelmannii | reverse complement strand
AGACACCTCCATGTTCCTCAGAACAGTCACCAGCCCTGAGACCTTAAATGGTTAAAATCGATGGGAACCTGGGCTTGAGCGTTGATTATGTGTCTTGGAGGTCCTAACCTTGCAGGGTAGGACGGGCGGGTGGTCAGTTTTACCTTTCTCGCTAAATGTTTGCATTGTGCACCTTATGCCTATGGTAGTAAATTGTTTGGAGTTACTCGTCGTATGCCTTTAGTCTTCTTATGATGGACATCATGGTTGCGTCTTGTCAGTTGTCCAGGGCGTCGTACAGTTCAGTGTGCTGCTACTTCTACACGCACACACACACCTTAAACAAAAAAACAAAAAAAAAAAAAATTGCACCTGTTACTAGAATGGTTGTCGTAACGAGGAAGGTCGTTACATATGGTATTAGAGTGGGTTCGACCCGCGACTTGGGATTCGCTACGGGTGTCGTTGACATGATTATGTTTGATTATTCTGTCGCTGATTGAGTTGATTGTGTGTGTGCAGGTAATCATGGTTAGAGGACGCCGTGGAGGCAGACGACGGGGTGCTAGGGGAGGAGGCGCGACGCCTCCAGCAGCATCCACGCCTGAGGGGTCTAACCCCCAGGGAGGCGACCGGGTCCTTGGACAGGAGAAGATCGCAGTTGCCGATGTTGTGGGGATGATGAGATATTTCCAGTGCATGTCTGAGGTGCTGATCAGCATATTGGACAGAGATGAGGCCAGGGCACCGGCACTTGCTGAGGTTCCGCCGCGCGCACCGGTCGTTACTGGTAGCATTCACCGTGAACTCGAGAAGGTGAAATTTCCCGAGTTCTTTGGTGCCCCGGATGGCGCAGCCGCTGAGGCATGGTTGGAGAATATGGCGATGTGCTTCGCACTTCGCGATTATACCTCCAACATGAAGGTCCGCATGGCAGTCTTTCAACTAAAGGGAAGCGCTCTTCTATGGTGGAAGACGCTCCTACCACAGCTGAACATGGCCATCGAAGACGTGCCATGGTACTATTCGAGGAATGGTTCTGGGAGAGGTATCTTTCTGAGGAATTCATTGAGCGTCAGCTCAATGAGTTCAACGCCTTACGACAGGGAGGTCGTACGATGCCTGAGTACGAGGCATGTTTTATGGAGCTACTCCGGTATGCTCCGCATCTGAACACTGAGAAGCTCAAGGTCAACAGGTTCGTGTTTGGCCTTAACGGTAGCCTGCGTGCAAAGGTTAGGATTCTGATGCCTCAAACCTTGCACGTCGTTGTCCAAAAGGCCCTCATAGCAGAGGAGGAGGTTATCAACGGGGGTCAGACCAGGACTCCATCGAGACCAGCAGGGCAGGGTTCCGCTGATACACCGCAGCATCAGACACCGTCGAGACATACGCCGGGATATCGTGGCTTCCAGAGGGGATCCATGTTCACTACACCTCAACGACCACCGCCTCAGCAGTGGACACCGTACCGAGGACCACAGCAGCAGCAGTCGCGTCGCCCGCAGCAGCAGCAGTTTAGGCCTGTTCAGTAGAACAGACTAGGGTTCCAGGCCAGTGGGATGTCATCTTCTACTTCGAGTACCAGGACTACTGGGCCGAAGAAGGGGTGTTGGACGTGTGGGGAGCCACACTACCAGCGCGACTGTCCTGTGGAGAGGACCAGGGCATCCGGATCAGCCGGACCTACTACGGTGGGAGATATGGGCAAGGCCCATCGGATTCAGGCAGCGGTGAATAACAACGAGGCAGAGCACCAGTCGACTGTGCTTGAGACGACAGGTACTATCGCTGACCAGACCCTTAGTATTTTGATAGACCCAGGTGCTACTGAGAGTTTTATTTCTGGTGCAATGCTGAAAAGGATTAAGGTAAAGGCAGTCGAACAGGACGAGTTTAGCTTCCTGGAGATGGCTTCGGGAGCCTAACAGAAGGTCGGAGGAAAGGTTACGGGCTGTGCCCTTAACCTAGGAGAGTTTTTCACGAGGGTCAACTTATACGTCACGATCTTAGGATCTTATGACGTCGTGATCGACATGGATTGGTTGGAATCACATGAGGCGATACTCAACTGTAAGACGAAATGGTTGAGCTTAGTCGATGATGAAGGACAGAGACGGGTGATAGTAGGACGGAACCAGGGAGTATCTCTGAGGTTCGTCTCTTCCTTACAGTTACGGAAGAGTATGCGCAAGGGGTGCATGCTTTATGCGATCCTTGCGCTAAATGAAAAGGGAGTAGCAGAAGGTCTAGAACACCTTCCGGTGGTGAAGGAGTTTGCGTACATATTTCCAGAGGAGCTGCCTGGGATGCCGCCAGAAAGAGAATTGGAGTTTACTATAGACCTGAAACCGGAGTCTGAATCGATAGCGAGAATGCCTTATCGGATGTCTACCCCGGAGTTGCAAGAGTTAAAAATGCAACTGAAGGAGTTGCTAGACCTGGGACTGATACGTCCTAGTGTGTCACCGTGGGGTGCACTCGTTATTTTCATTCGGAAGAAGGATGGATCGTGGAGGCTTTGCATTTACTATCGTCAATTGAACAAGGCTACGATCAAGAATCAGTACCCCTTATCAAGAATTGACGATCTTTTCGATCAGATGAAGGGTGCGACGATGTTCTCCAAGATCGATTTGCGATCAGGGTATCACCAGTTACGGATCAAGGAGGATGACGTCCCTAAGACCACTTTTAAGACGAGATTTGGACATTATGAGTTTAATGTTTTACCTTTTGGACTGAAAAATGCCCCAGGGGTATTCATGAGTTTGATGAACGGGGTGTTCCGCGAGTACTTGGACAAGTTCGTCCAAGTATTCATCGATGATATTCTGATCTACTCTTGGACGATAGAGGAGCATGACAAGCACTTGCGCTTGGTACTACAGTGCTTACGAGAACACAAATTATATGGGAAGTTGTCCAAATTCTCTTTTTATCAATCGAGGATTCACTACTTAGGGCATGTCATCTCTGGCGAAGGTATCGCCGTGGATCCAGCCAAGGTTGAGGCTATTATGGAATGGCCTGCATCGACGAATGTCACAGAAGTGCGTATTTTTATGGGTTTAGTAGGATACTATCGACGGTTTGTCGAAGGATTTTCAAGGATAGCAAATCCGATCACGAAATTGCAGAAGAAAAACAAGAAGTTTGTTTGGATAGAGAAATGCACGGAAGCGTTTAGGAGGCTTAAAGACTTGTTGACAACAGCACCGATACTAAAGGTCCCTGACATGGACGTAGACTTCTTGGTATGCACTGACGGATGAGTGATCACTTACATTTCAAGGAAACTAAGAAGGCATGAGGGAAACTACACGATGCATGATTTGGAGTTATTAGCCATCGTATATGCCTTGAAGGTTTGGAGACACTACCTTGTTGGACGAAAATTCGAATTAAAGACTGATCATTGTGGACTACAACACATTTTTAAACAAAGCGACCTGAACACGTGACAACGGCGTTGGTCAGAATTTCTTAGCGAGTACGACTTCGAGATTACTTACATAAAGGGAATAGTGAACCGAGGATTGGATGCTTTGAGTCGGAGGCCACGCATCTTTTTGGTGTTGCCTCTTCAGACGAATCTACGTGAGAAGATTCTCGCTTTACAGCGTCACGATGACTGGTACAAAGAATTCAAAGATTTTATCGGACAAAACACTATGATGGTACCACGATATGAGGGATTTACCTTTGACAGCGATGAGTTATTGAGATTTAGAGGTCGGATTTATGTACCGCCAAACGACAAGTTGAGGATGTTGATCCTGAGTGAGGCTCATAGAGCAGTTTACATGGCTCACCCGGGAGTTACGAAGATGAGGTCAGACCTTAAGACCTTGTTCTTCTCGAAAGGGATGAAGGCCGACATAGTCAACTTTGTGGCTAGATGTCTCAAGTGTCAGCAAGTAAAGGATGAACATAGACACCCGGCAGGATTGCTACAACCCCATGCCATTCCGGAATCGAAATGGGAAGTCATTTCGATGGATTTTATTGTTGGATTGCCCCTGACGGCAAGAAGACATGACTCGATTTTTGTGGTGGTCGACACTCTGATGAAGAGTGCTCACTTTATTCCTGTGCGTACGACGTATCAGGCACCTAACATAGCGAGAGTTTTCATCAACGAGATTGTGAGGCTGCATGGCGTGCCTAAGAAGATTATATCCGATCGAGGATCGGTGTTTACTGGACAATTTTGGACGTGTTTCCAAGAGGCCTTGAGAACCCAACTTAATTTTAGTACTGCGTATCACCCAGAGACTGATGGACAGACAAAACGTACAAACCAAACCTTGGAAGACATGTTGCGCATGTACGTGATGGACCAACAAAAACGTTGGGAGGAATTCTTGCCTCTAGTAGAGTTCACTTATAACAACAGTTACCGGAGCACCATTAATATGGCACCTTTTGAGTTTTTTTATGGGCAACCGTGTCGGACGCCTTTGAGTTGGGATCGGCTTGAGGATAGGGTCCTGGTGGGACTAGAAGCGATCCAAGAAATGGAAGAGTAGATGCAAACCATAAGACAAAGGATAAAGGAAGCGCAGGATCGACAGAAGAGTTATGCCGATGCGCACCGAGTCGGCCGTAGTTATGAGGTCGGCAATCGTGTCTTCTTGCGGGTTAAACCGCATTAGAGTTCGATCAAGTTTGGAAAGGGAGCTAAACTCTCTCCTAGGTTCGTGGGATCTTTTGAGATTGTGGAGAGAAAGGGGCCCGTGGCCTATCGACTAGCCTTGCCTGATTCTTTGAGGCGTATGCACGATGTTTTTCATGTATCTGTTTTGAGACATTATGTTAGCGATCCTACACACGTGATTGACATGAGTTCCTTGCAGTTATCGGATGAGGGAGCGCTCACGGCTCAGCCAGTCCGCATTTTAGATTAGTGCGTTCGACAGTTACGACGTCGAACGGTAGATCAGGTCAAGGTCCAGTGGGACAGTTATAGTCCGCACTCGGCGACCTGGGAGGACGCATATGATATGCGCCAGTAGTTTCCATTTTTGTTTGATAGATAGACTTATGATACTGTGGTATTTATGATACTATGGTACATTTATTTCGGCATTTATACTAAAAAACTTTGGGACGAAGTTTAGACCAAGAGGGGGTGTATGTAACATCCTGCTCTGGCGCACTTACCAAACTTATTCTTTGAGGACACTTGCTCGCAAGTGATCTGGATTTTTATGATGATAAAACTTTTTCCTTCATGATGATGTGTTAAGATATATGATAGGATGTTTTTACTACGTTGATGTAGACAGGTGATGCTGACTCAGTTTCATTGAGTGTGCTGGGTTTCGGACCTTGAGGATGCAGAGGCATCGGTGGAACTCCCTTGGACTCCGGATTGAGTCAGGGAGTGGGCTATTTGGGTCATTTCATTTACGTTGATATTGTTTTGTTTGATGACATGCTATGGATTTTATGATATGTGGTTGACATGATCTGACATGGTGGTTGATGATGCAGGCTGACTGTAGCTTGTCGACCAGACTCACATATGGAGTAAAGGGGCCACACACGAGTTCCAGAGAGATTGAGGGAGAGGTGTGGACAACAGCCCTGCCACAGCCTACTAGCACTCCCACCATGGCTCGAACTATAGGTTAACGATTACCTAGTTCGAGAGGATCCACGATGCCATGAGGGAAAACTGCGACAGTCGCTCACAATGATTCTAAGGGGCATGCAATAAGGCGGCGACCTTATTCCTTAGAGCCCTTAGTCTCCACAAGTTCACCTAGCGGAGTGTTGACTCTAGGGGTTATAGAGTCTACCAATCCGTCAAGCCAGCGAGTGGCACCCTTGGAGCACGTGGTGCATCTTGAAGGGCACGTCACGCAAAGAAATGCAAATCAGCGAGTGGCACCCTTAGAGCACGTGGTGCATCCTGAAGGGAACATCGCGCAACCGAAGAAAACAAGGCGAGTGGCACCCTTGGAGCACATAGTGTGTCCTAAAGGGCACGTCGTGTTGATGATGAGGATGAGACAACCTAGATGACCCTAGACCTTAACGCCTGATAAAAATTTTAAAACACGACTCCCCTGATTAAATTGTCGCCCTGTTCAAATCTAAGCCTAATTTAAAACATCTCTAAGATAAATTTGACCAGCCCTAAGAAAAGATCCTACAAAAATAAACCTAGGGCATAAACTAAAACCCACCTAGGTGTTAATTAAAGTCTTCTTAAAAGTAAAGGGGGTAAAGTAAGGGGGGAAATAAGTTAAGCAAAACCCTTGGCTTTTAAATGATAAAGAAGAAATAAAAATTTATTAAAAGTATGGCAGTATAAAGGCTAGGAATAAAAGAAATATATATATATATCTATTGAAAAGATTAAAAATCCGCATTTATCTTTTGGGTTCAATAATAATAAAATAATAATAAAAGAGAGGAATAAAAATGGAATTAGGGAAACTAGAAATAAAGGAAACTTAATATTGGAAAGTAGGGGACATAGGGTAAAAAGAAAAAAGGAATCTGCTTTTAAGGAGTTACTAAAATTCAGAAACTTCATTTTAGGAAAGTGATTAAAAGCATGAGAGGGGATCTAGGAACCCTAAGAGTAATTTAAGGAGCGATTTTGGGGGAGTGAGGGAATTTAGTCTTTTAATTATTAAAAAGAAATTAATTTTGGAGAACCCTAGGGATGAGTGACACTTGGACGACAGAGATTGGTTAGAGGTTTGTCATTAAAAATTAATTAATTAATGATTAGGGAAGTAGGTGGGTCTCAATTTTTCTATAAAAGAAAGGGAAAGGAAGGAAGAAGGGGATGAACGGTTAGCGTAACGTTACGCTGCCGAATTGTGGTTTGACGGATTTCTTGTGAGGAGTTGGGTTTATCTCAGCTGTTTTGGAGTGGTAGCTCAGCCGTGGAGGCGAGCTGAGATGCTAGTCTATCTCTGGTTCTTGTTTGGCCCCTTTGCGGCTCGGGGGGCTAAGGGGGAAGCAGAGTACCCCTAGCGATTGGCTGGGAGGTACCAGTGAGGTCGCTACGGTCAGAGAGCAGGAGCGGCAAGGAGCACGGGACAACAATTGAGGCATGGTCATCCTTCAAGGCAGGCGAAGAGGCTAAGGTATGGTCATTTTTTTTGGTAGAATAGAAGGCACTAGAACTGATGTAGATCTGATTGTGTTGGAAAAGTGAATGGTATTAAAATGTTTAAAGGGTTGCTGCAATTATCGTTTTCCTAAACGATTTACATAGATTAAAATTTTACAATGGTTGTGGTACCACCTTAAAGTTTTAAACAATTGCTGAGTGATGAATGTGTAACTATCTGTGAAATCACCCTTGCCGGTAGATGTATCATCGTTGATTTATCCGCCGACTTGGGCCTTTATTCTCTGTGTTAATGTGATGTATTTCCTGCGTTTTTGTGTGTGAAAATTTTCTCTTCGATTGGGGTTTTCTTTCTCTCCTAGACCGAGCATCATCACCTTTCGTTCCTTTTTTTTCTATTGGGTTGCGATTTATTATTGTCAATGCATTTGGTTTCTGGCATAAGTGGTCGTGCGTGCCTTATTCCGTGTTTCTGGTGTGCGCTTCCATATTATTGTTGGGCACCTCCATTTTGACCTGGGCGTCCCCTTTGTTCCTTTGGGAGTTGTTGTGTGTGTCGTGTCGTTTTTAATTTCTGCGCGTCCCTACTGTGCGGGCATAAAATGAACAAAAAAATTCTTTGCGTTTGTTGTGAAATTCTCCCTGCGTTTGGGGATGAGAATCCCTGCGTGTTTGACAGTAAAATTTCGGTGTGCTATTTCATATTTGTCTTAACCCTGCTGGAAGTATTAATTCATGCAACTTGAGAGCTACCTGTCACTAAATCACATCCTACCGTTGAGGCTTAATCGTTTCCACTGCTACCACAGTCTTTGATTGTTGATCGCTGCGTTGGGTAAGATGTCTGCCTGCGTTTTCATTTTCCTTTCTCTCTGAGATGTTGCTTGTCTCTGGGAAAATCGGTGGAGAATACCCTCACGGGCTTTGACCACAGGTCATTGAGTTCGTCATATCACCTCTCTGCAAATGGGGGATTATTTACCCTGTGTTTGGGCAAAGGCCGTCCCGCCTTTTCGGCTGTTAAAACTGAGCGTGGGGCATTCACCTTATGTGCGACCAAGGAGGAGAGAAGTTTGCATTGCCTGAATCGATCATTCTTAATTTAGCCCTGACTCGCAGCTCAATAAATTTCGTTCCTGAATCTCGCCAGAAATTCTTCTAGGCTGTCGATTTCTTTGCTAGAAATGGCAAGACTTGTTTACTTTTAGAACATTCAGATAGTCGTGGCCCACATTCCGTCTCCATATTGTGGATGGTTGGAGGTTTCTTCTCGATAATAGTAATTCTTGAATGCAGTTGAAGTGACTAAATAATAGAACGAAACAGCAGGATTCTGTACCTAGGTTCCACGCATGGATTTCAATGAATTTCGTCTATCAATCAATGGTTGATGTTTGTGCTGTCATTCCCATCTTGGATTGTTAAAAGATGTTATTTTCCATCTTTCATTACTGTTGACAGCACTTTTAGCCCACCAGCACATACCTTCAGAATTTTATTCCAGTGCATACTTTCAGACTCACCGTTAGCATGCCAGCGCAACCCTCTGTTTTAGTGATGTAATAAGTGAGCCCTGTTTGTCGTGTCTTTTTATTTTTATGGTTGACCTTCTTCACAATCCAAGTTGAAAGGTAATCCGTTGATTTAGCTTTTCAGGGTAACCCTCGAATATCTTATCGCCCATGAGTGTATGAGAAGCTCTTTTATATATAGACATGTTATTAGTTGTTATTTTAATTACTATTTTCTTTAACCTTGTTATTTTTGTCCTTTTCTGAATATTCTTAAAAGTGCCAATTTAAATATGCAAATGATATATTGCCATTTGGAATATGATGTTATTTATAATGTGAGGTTATTTTTCTAATGGAACTTACTGTACAAAAATTAACCCATGGAATTATTTGAGGAATGTATCACTAAAATATGTTAATGATTAACATAGTTCTATGTGGGATTCTAGTCTCTAGATGCACAATCTCTTATTAGATAATTAATTCGAGATTATACAACCAAGAAACTTTCATAGTATGAATGAAATACTGATGACATAGTTGATTAATGATCCATTTTATATTATCTTCTTGATTACGATGATGTTTACCATTCCCCAAGATGAATATTATTATTAGACAGATGCATGGAAATAGATTAAATATGATTCAAATTTCATTTCTATATTTGAGCATGGTGGACATAAAAGTACAATGTCCTTATTGTTTTCCTTTAAGTGAGATGGAGCTAAACCAACATAGAAGTATCTTAACTCCAATTCTAGGGTTAAAATCAATTAAATACAATCTATGGAAACTTAAAAGATCCCCAACGAATATGGATGTTCTCTCTATATACATGGTATTTTTTTTAAAGTTAAGATTTTACATTAATATTTTATTATATTATTCTATCTTGGTTCATATGTAGGAATGTTACACATCTCATTGTTAGTGTTGGGATTTATGATATTGGATCAAGTGTCATGTCAACTTAGGCACAATACAGGTCTTTAAAATAGCTATAAATGTACCTAGGTTTTCTCCATACAAAAATAATTTAATGAATGTACTAAGAATAATTAAGTTACATTGAATAGAGTTATATCTTAAAAAAGGAAAAACTTAACCTCATTGCAATTTTTAAAGATATTTTTGTTGAATAATATTACTCATTTAAATTGACATCATTTTTAATTTTGTATATTGTAATGGTTATATATGGCGTTGATAGTAATATTGTCAAATATTGTTAATAGTTAAATACTGTTTATAAATTTCGTATTTGTAATATATCGTCGAATATGAATTGTGTTGCTTGTACCATACAACCAATTGCAAGGTTAGAGTTGGATGTATGACAATTATTTTATTCAACGTTACTGTAATTAGGGATGAAATGATATGGTTATCTTGTTGTAAGGTTGTGTAATCTATTGATAATGATAAGACATACTTAGTGGAATGTCCTGGAATTACGTACCATAAACTACTCAGAGTTGTAAATGAGGGTTGTTGATTCATTTGATTAATGTGGAACTTGGGTGTTCGTTGTCGGAGTCCTTGTCGCGCGCCTTCCGTAAGGGGCACCATCGTACTTCTTATTTATGTCATACTTGATTTTATTCAGTTGGCTGCTTGGTATGTTTGTGTCGGGCGGGATGTAGACACCTCCATGTTCCTCAGAATAGTCGCCAGCCCTGAGACATTAAATGGTTAAAATCGATGGGAACCTAGGCTTGAGCATTGATTATGTGTCTTGGAGGTCCTAACCTTGCAGGGTAGGACGGGTGGGTGGTTATTTTTACCTTTGTCGCTAAATGTTTGCGTTGTGCACCTTATGCCTATGGTAGTATATTGTTTGCGGTTACTCATCGTATGCCTTTAGTCTTCTTATGATGGACATCATGGTTGCATCTTGTCGGTTGTCCATGGCGTCGTACAGTTCAGTGTGTTGCTACTTCTACACGTGCGCACACACCTTAA
>ML784645.1:148981-174009 GCA_009831015.1 Picea engelmannii | reverse complement strand
GTAAATCCATTTGTATTTTCCTTTCTTCTTTACAGAATTTTTTTTTAATAATCTTAACATAGCCGTGAGTTAGTAATAGAAAAGTGATTACCTTCATTTTGTTTATATATATAATTGAAGAAAGGCCAAGCCATTTTTCAGTGTTTCCAACTACTGTACAAATCGGAACCCTTAATAGAAAAACAATCATTCTCAAATAGACATTAAATAAGAATCTAAATTCTGAAATAACATGGGCTTTTCACAGTAATGTTAAGAAACGCTTTAAAATACAAATAAGGTCATCAGCATGGTCATGTGATTAGCATCAGGCTTTGGGAAAATATGGGCTAACAATAGTCATAAGTGAAATATATTTTACACAAGAAAAAACAAGTCCATCGTATCAAATTCAAATGACTCTAACCTCGACCAAGAACAGAAATATCATGAACACGAATGAAGTCTCAACAGCTCAGAAAATGGATTAACAAGGAAAATATTCACACAGGACAAATATTCACACAAGAAAAATATGTTATGTTATTAAACTCCTCTGCTAGTGCCATTTATTTCAAGAATTATTGATTCTTATTTAAATAAAATTATTTAAACAAAGTCTCATAATAATATAGAACTCTTAAAATACAAAGAATGAACTAGAGCTAAAATGAACTTACCTATCCCCGGCACTCACGACCTCTCCACGACCCTTGCGACCTTGGCCTCACTTCCGCTACGCTCGCGACCTCCCGGCAACCCCTGCGCTCAACGACCTCACGACATCGATTGCACAGAGCTCTCACGCCAACAAATTTTTCCAAACATTGGAAATTCGATGTGTGGCTAATATATAAACCATCTTTCGCTCGAAAAGTAGTTCAGCCGAAAGATAGTTTGGCCGAACTATATGTCGGCTGAACTATTTTTCGGCCGAACAATATTTTGGCCGAACTATCTTTCGGCCGAAAACTTATTGCCGGAAAGAAAATATCCGGCTGACCAAATTTCTACACACAAATCGAGGGTGCGGTTATTGCTCCGTTCGATTTGACATTTATTTTTTTGGCCAAAAAATAGTTCGGCCGAAAATAATATCTTTCGGACGAAAAATATTTTTAGTTCGGCCGAAAAAAGGTTTTTCGAAATTTTGGAGACCAGATTGTCACGAAAGTGTAACCCACCTTCGTGATTCCACCCACAAACTTCAAACATTATGTTAACAAGGGTTGAGGATCGAGTGGAAACGTTAGCCATAAGAGGGCTACACAAATAAATAATCATTGTAAGATCTATACATATATATATATATATATAAGTATAAAATCAAACTTGTTCTCCATCTACATAACAATGGAATATGGAAACTTAGCATCTATATATATGTTATCGATTTACTAAGTTTTGTGGAATAAGACTTAGGTTAACACCCCTTACTATTTCTTCTGTTTTATATGTTTCACCTTCTCTAATTATGTGAGCTTTATACATATGATAACCTCAAAATGCTAAAGTAACAAATCTCAAATCTTAGGAAGAGGCAAATTCTATATTAGAAACATCACGCATGTGGAAAATTTCAAATTGAAAAATTTCTTTAACTCAAAACATTCAAGTAACAAGTTTTTATCGCAAATTTTGTAACAATATTGTAAATTGTGGAAAGAAATTGTAAAAACACTGAATTGACAAATTTCCTGCATGAAACATTGGCGGATTTCCCAACTTCCCCTATCCGTGGCCATACCCTCCATATGAAGATTTCGTTTCACCGATTACAGTAATGGTGGTCACTCCTGTGCCATTCGCCACACCTCTCAGCTGCAAATCAAACATCAAGATTCAGTGTTTCATTCTTTTCCTCCTCCCGCTGAACACCTCCCCCTTCATCCCAGGCACCGCTGCCAACGCACTCAGAATGAGACTTTTCAAGATAGATCCTACTCTCCGAAAAATGGAGAAAAGTGCGCACTATACAAATAACTACTACGACCGTAACTATAATGGATCCACATAACATAATTGCTTTCCATTCTCAGAGATTTTCATAGAAAACTCATGTTTCGTAATAATGCAAATGCGGCCTAATTTATTGAAGTTTCAACCATCGCTGCTTCAATGAAGCTTCAAAGAAATAATAAATTCTGATAATAATAATAAATTGTAATAACAATTAAAGGGGGAAATAGACAATGCCATGGGACATGGAGAGTTGGTAGGCAGAGACCACCTAACTAGAGTGATTGGATTCTATACAATAGGATAGGGGTGGTTCATATGAGATAGTCATATGAGGATAGGGGAATGATGGAGAGCATCCTCAGCTGTGGGACAAAGTATGTTCCAGAAATGGATATAGCTTCAGATTCTCAACATGATGAGGACTGGTAGTAGAGTTGGATAGATGCCTCTTATGAGGTCTATGATGTCATTTGGCAGGAGGTATGGTCGCAGCAGGAAGCATGAAGTATCTTGAGGATCGTACATGATGTACCTATGGTTACACATCTTCTCCATTTCGAGATTAGTCAATAAGACAGAGAGAGATTCTCCTTAGGGAATCTCGATGATTATGTCATGAGACATATGGGGGTATGTTTGGTATGCCAGCATCACGAGTCAGAGAATGACTCTGTAACCACCCTTGTTTCAATGCTTATTTGAGAGAGTATGCTAGCTTGTCTCGACCATGGGGAACTACATATATATAGTAGGGAAGACATCATAGGCATATTGTTGGAGCATGGGACTCCATAGGAAACAATATGGATTGGTAGGCAGGCTGAGTTTTGTGATTATGGATAGGACAACATGCCTATCAACATACTTCAGTGAGAGGTTTATAGTTTTTGGGGCACCTAGATACTTGGTATGAGACCTTCAGAGCTATGTGATGTAGGATTTGGTGTTCTTCTAGAGCACATGAGGCTTACAGAGACTCGCATCATTGATTCTTTCCATTGTTGGAGGAATTTTAAGGCAAGTCAAGATGAGTATTATTTGTGGCAAGATGGATCTCATTTGTTGAGGATAGTATATAACAACAAATCACCTTCTTGGTTGACAGGGGGTCTGACTTCTTCCAGACATGATAGTTGGGAGATGGGTTTATGTGAGAGACTCCTTGATGAATGGATATTGTATATACTTGTTCCATTTGTTGGAGATCTTCAAGAGATTCATGATGTTGATCTCTTATAGGACTATACTTCACATGACACTGCATTTTGCATCTTGATATGGGATCCAGGGGTTGGAGTGCTTGGTAGTCAAGATTTTGATGGGGTCAAGATCCGAGTAGAGTGGTTTCTTGGGGAGTTGACCGATGATTGAGTGTACACAATCATTCTACTCTTTAGGAGAATTTGGGTATCATGTGTGGTGAACACTTGGAGGGGCCATGTCTCGAAGAGAGATTACTACAACTCACATAGTTGGATATGGGATCCTAGTATCATATACAAATTGATTTAGTTATTGCTTTAGGACAAGAAATATTCTAGTAGGGAGTACTGTATTGTCGCCATTTTTGGACATTATTATATTACAGAGTGTTATCTACCAGAGTAGCCAGATGGGGGTGAAAGTGAGTTCAAGAGTTATTGAGGTGTTTTATTGGGCCTGAATTGCATTGTTCATCATATATCATCATCAGGATCCATTCTGCACATCTTGGATTTGGTTCTATTGCATTCAAAAGATTTTCGTAATTTTGAGTTACTATGGGTCATATTTTAATTAATTTCACTAAGAAGGTCATTTTGGGCATAATACTTGGAGAAACCTCTTATTGTAATATCTAATCGGAATCGGGAGGAAGAACACTACATGATTAGATGATGAGAAGTGACTTTCAATGGTCGGAGAAGTCATAGGGACGAATAAATCACTTTTTATAGGCAAAAAGGCCAATTAATTAATAAAGTGATTTAATTAAAGAATAATAAAAATAAAGTAAAAGTCACTTGGAGGGAAAAGGTGAAAAAGGAGGATAAAAGAGAGATAGGGGCCTCTATTCTCTCATTATGTTGATTGATATTTTGATGTCTAGCCTCTTGGCTAGAGATCTTAAGTTACTTGAGGGATTTGGGGGTTTTGACTAAATAAACCCTAGAGATCAACAAGGGAGTGAAATATTCTCTCATTCTTGATCCAATATTGGTCAATGAGGTGAAATATTCCTCCCTCACCACTGTATTCATCCACAGTTTTCATTTTTGTAGTGATATTTAGGCACATGTTTGGGTTTTACAGTGAAAGACGAGTTAGGGTGCACATCTTGAGGTTTTCGGAAGAGAGGGTGCATTGTGAAGGAGAAAACAGTTTGATTTGGATGAAGAGAGTTGGATTTGGTAGATATTTTGTACCATGAACATTTTCCATCCTTAGGGTTACATATTTTTGGTATTATTGGCGTTTCCATGCTCGATATTTATATATTTTCATAATTGGGCTAATTATTGCTTGAGGGACCATATTCAAAGGTCAAGATATTCATTTCTGGAGTTGGGTTGAGCATTTATCTCTTGGGGCCGAACTATACTCACCTTGGGTGAATTTTGGAAAAGGGTTTGAGTGCCATCCCTTCAGAAAATACATTGATTAGTGGCTGGGAGAAATTATTGGAGTAGGGTGAATTATTGGTACTTGGTAGCTTGGTTATCATGTGTTAGATTGCATTCTTGTAGGAGATATATTGTGGGTACCCTTTGGAGGGTTTCTAGAGTTGATTTGTTGCATATTTTTAGTTTTTGGAGCCTTCTATATCAGCCATATAATTTTGTATTTGATTTACATCAGATATGTTCATCTATGTATTGAGGTTAATAAATTAAATAATAAAATTAGATCTGAATTATTTTTGCTTCATTGTGTATTGTATTTTCTTAGTATTGTTTCCTTTGCATTTCTTGTGTAATTTACATGTTATTTCATGCCAAAAAACCACCATACATAAGAAAAAAAACTAATGATGAAAGCTACAACCATATGTATGCAAAGTGTTTGACAAAACACTTCAACCAACTTGCTACAAATAAACATAATAACAATCATAAATTCAGAACAAGCATTCATTAGGAAGCGATTAGGTGTTGCATATGATGTGATTGACATAATATTGAACGCTTAAAATTGAAATAAGTGGGAAAAGAAGTATTGAAGTGATTTTAACAGAGTTGAGGACTAATACACCAAGTGTTTGATAAAATTTCTCAACGACATTAATTTGATATTTACATCAGATTTGGTTGGGAACATTACATTTCACCAAATTTTGAGGTTTATTTCTTGTTATGAATATGTTTATTTAGATATCATTGTGTTTGTATTTGTACATTGTTGTGGATAAATTATCTGGTATAAATAACTGATAACAATATTAGAAAATAATGATTGTTCTATGAGATGTCGATGCATATCATAAGTTCAGTTAGAATAATAGTGAAAGAAATTTAATATCTATTATGAACAAAATCATATTGTCAATAATAAATCATGTATGCAAAAACCTAGTTCATAAACCATATTTGTATTCGTATAAGAGACTTGTTTGGAAGAGAACAAAGATTCGACAAATACAATGTATAAACTTGGAAAGGAATCGACACAAATTAGAAAATCGTTACAGAGTTAACATATTATACTATGCATAGACCCGAAAGGAAATTAGTTACAGAGTTAACATATTATACTATGCATATATCTGAAAAGGAAATCGTCACAGAGTTAACATATTATACTATGCATATATTCATAAGGGAATTCGTTACAGAGTTAACATATTATACTATTCATATATATGAAAGGAAATTTGTTAGAGAGTTAACATTATACTATGCATATATCTCAAAGGGAAATTGTTACAGAGTTAAAACTATGCTTATATCTGAAAGGAAAATCTTTACAGAGTTAAAAAATATGCTTATATCTGAAGGAAAAATCATTACAGAGATAAACATTATGCCTATATCCGAAATGAAAATCATTACAAAATTAAACACTATGCATATATCCAAGAGGAAAATCGTTATAGAGTTTAAACTAAGCACACTATATATTTATTTGAAAGGAAATCATTACATTGTATAGAAGCTAACGAATGATGATTGTTTATGTCCAACAAGGGAAATAACAATAGAAAAATCAAGATTATAAATGATAATTGTATATCAAAAATAGAATATTACAAATCATAAAATGTGTATTCATCAATCCAAAGTTACATATTTTCATGAATATATAATTGTTTCGGTCAACTAGCTATAAAAATAGAACAATCCCAAGTTGTGGTGCCAAACTCAAAGGTAGTTAAGGAATGGAACCTGAATACCTTTCCAAGCAAAGGTATTCCTGAATCTCCATGGTACCAATGTCTGCGATGCTTGTACATCAAACAACAAACAAGTTAGGATGTGGTACAAAGTTAATTAAACAACAAAAGTGTATACACAAATAAAATACTAACTTACCATGGATGTACCGAATGTCCTAGTATCTCCCTCCATCTCTTGAACTACACCCAAATTTACATGGAGTAAAATGGTCAATGGGTACCCTGGCAAACAATACACAAGACCCATCTTTAGTCAATTACCCAAGCATAAATGTATCAAGGTTTACAAAAAATATTACAGAGTAAACTAAAGAAAAATTCGACTCTAAGAGAAATCGAGTATCCTATTTTAACATGAGTCCTAACTGGGTTCAAATCACATAAACGATTTAAACAAGTTCTTCGAACCACCAATTTTCATAGAATAATGATTCCAGGGGTAAGACCCTTTAGACGATAAACGAACTAGAAGAGAAATATTACCGCGATCAAAATATAACACTAAGCATTATATAACAAAATTACACAATGAGTAATAAGTTCTCTATGGAAAATGTCGCAGAGACATTTAGACAAAGCTGATGAAATAACACCATCCCAAGCTAAGGGCTCAGATAATAACAACTTATAGAGAAACAAACCAAGTAAACAGGTTGTTAAATCTCTTACCAATTTAGTGATGACGCAACTATCAGAAATCCATGGAAGCTATGAACACCAAGCACTCACATAGAGAAATCACTTGACGCTATGAAAACCTCTTAGAGTAGAATGCAGAGAAGAGAAAACAAAATAATGAAGTGTGAAATGAGCCAAATTAGGGAAAGGTCAGAAGGGTTAAGGGTCCAAAAAAAACCCTAAAACTTGGAAACACAATGACCCTATGGATGTACATCCTCGGGACAAATGCTGAGAAAAACTTGTCTCGATATGGTAACGACATGTGGCACATGCAACATTGTATGATATGTTGGCTAACGATGAAAAGTTGGTGGTAATTAAATTAAGAATGCTACCAATAGGAGTTTAATCACCTTGTATAACTAGAAGACAACTCTACCTATGCCAAGTCTTATCCATTGAAAGGTATGATAGAGCCGGTGTTAATGTATATCAAAACCCATATTAATATACATGTTGTGTATTAAAAACCGTCGTCTAATAAAAACCAAATTAATACATGTTCAAAAGTGAAACTTGTTAGTGTATGATGGGACAATGAAATAGCTTGGGGTGACATTTATATGATGAAAGATAGCAAGGATCATATAGTACAAACTTCAAAAACTATGTTAACAAGGACTTAGTATCGAGTAGAAATGTTAGCCATAAGAGAGCTACACAAATAAATAATCATTGTAG
Source organism: Picea engelmannii (assembly GCA_009831015.1). Taxonomy (NCBI): domain Eukaryota; kingdom Viridiplantae; phylum Streptophyta; class Pinopsida; order Pinales; family Pinaceae; genus Picea; species Picea engelmannii. The sequence continues at coordinate 166,334 of ML784645.1, read as the reverse complement.
TACCTACACATATATAGGTATAGCATCCAACTTGTACTGCATCTGCATATGGAATATGGAATATATATATATTATCAATTTAGTGAGTTTTATGGAATAAGACTTAGGGTAACCTTGGAATATATTTTTAAGTATGGATCTTATCAACTCATTTTAGTATAGAATAATATAACTTAGGTGGAGAGAAGTTATGAAGGAAGGGAAGTAAACTAAACTGTTATGGTTGAATAAATAATATATCATAAGAAAACATTGTTCAGAATTTTAGGTCTATGACACATACTCTCCCGACGCCCCTCTACCCACCTAATTACCCCCTCTATGCAACACAAATGGCTCAAGGAGGTCATTCCCATAGTGTACATGGTAACTCCTCTACGCCATGGGGTCGCAAACATTCTCGTCTCATTGTAGTGGTTGAGAACTGAGTCGTCTCTTATCATGTGCATACACCTCCTCAAATCCTGGTTGAAGTCAACTTAGTGGAAGCTGATGTTCGAGACCTTCAGAGTTTTCTCACAGATGAGGAGGTTTGGGCCAACAAAACCACTTGGCTTCCATATACTGGGGGGCATTATCTCCCATGAATCCCAATAGCTGCAAACCATTGAACTCAATTGTCATATGACATCACTTCTGGGACTAGCCCTTGCAGACAAAAAGGATGAAAAATAAGAGATTATGCTCCATCTTGGATAGATGCAGTCGCAGATTCAGCTCCTAGACCACAAGATGAACCTGCTAGGAAGGAAGATTGTTGGAATAAACCTGGAAGCTGTCATAATACCCGCTACCCAGGTGCATGAGGAGGATGGGTCGTCCAATACTTAGTTTTTTCTTATGAAAAGCTTTATTTTCTATAACATAATTCAGGTTCCACGTCATGGACTTTGGGCCATACCTCACAAATGTCTAGCTAGGCATCTATACAATTCAATATTAAGTCATATTCAACGTTTTAGATATAGCTATTGTAAGTAATATACATCTAAAATACAGTTTTCATGCAAAAACACTAGTCAAACTATTGCAATGTTCCTGGTCTAGTTTCCTTAGTGGCAAACCAACAATGAGTTTTTTTGTTATCTTTTCAATGACAATATAAAGAGATCTCGATTATGGACCAAAAAATAACATTTAAGATATTTGCAATCATTATATATTTATAAAACCAATAATTTTGATATCAAACAAATTAAAATATGATAAATATTTATGAGTGAATAATATGTTTTTAAGTATGTTAAAATTTTGTATATTATTAATTTTTTCTATTAAAATAATAAAATTTATTTACATATATTAAATTTAAAATATATAACATTTATTCACATTGTCATAGTGTGATTCAAGGATTTGTTTGATTTCTTTGTCTAAGTCTACCAAGTTTTGAAACTACCATTAATCGAGAAGAAACACAAAAAATTGTCCATCCATTAATATATAACATTTATTCACATTGTCATAGTGTGATTCAAGGATTTGTTTGATTTCTTTGTCTAAGTCTACCAAGTTTTGAAACTACCATTAATCGAGAAGAAACAAAAAAAATTGTCCATCCATTTTAAAGGTAAGTATGTCCAAAACCAAATGGAAAAGTTGACCACTTAAATATGCAAGTACCCTTTATAATCATCCAAACTTGTATAATCATCCAAACATTAAGAGATTTGGATTTTTAAAATTTTGTAAATATACATAATACCACCGAACCATGTAAACTAATAAATTCAAAAATTAAACGAATAAGTGTGGTTTTATTTAATATGAAATATGAATTATTTACAATACACTCGTGATAAATTACATGTATCATATGCAAAAGCCTAAATTAGATTAGGAAAATAAAAAATAATATTTAATCATCCAAACATGTATAATCATCCAAACATTAAGAGATTTGGATTTTTAAAATTTTGTAAATATACATAATACCACTAATAACTTCAAAACTTAAACGAATAAGTGTGGTTTTATTTAATACGAAATATCAATTATTTACAATACACTCTCGTGATAAATCACATATTTATTAATAGTATCATATGTAAAAGCATAAATTAGACTTAAGAAAATAAAAGATAATATATTGGTGTAATGTTATTTGGTTATTATAATGGATTTTTTTTTTTAATAAAGGATATAGTAGTTTGAGTGATATGCCAAGTTAAAAAGGATAAGAATATAAAAGTAATAGAAATGGAATTAATTTAATTTTTTATCATTTTAATTTTTAAGATTAAAATTATTTAAAAAATAGTAAAACAATACTTTTTATAAAATTTATTTATAATTTATGTTAAGATATGTCACCTTAAAACAATAAAAATAAAAAATTATTAAAAATCTAGAACTTATGTTAAGATATGTGATCTTAAAAAAATAAAAATAAAAAATGTATTGAAAATGAAAGAAGGTTGAACTTGCTACCACCACTTACTTTCAATATAAACTACTCCACATACACCCATCCCCTCAACACTCCACATAACACCTTTTATATTGAAATTGCAATTCTTTTATTAATAAGATTGGTGTTTTTAATATAAAAATAAATTCAACATTCTTAAATATTTATATTGCAATAATATTTAGTATTGTTAAACTATGATATATGTGGGAACGTTAGGAACTTGGATACTAGTGTCTAAAAGTTTTTTCCAAATTTACAAAAAACTTAAAGTTGGGAGGGATAATAATATATATTAAAAAAATATAAAATATATTTCAGATTGCAATGATATTTTAGATTACAATGTAGCAAGATAATAATACATTTTAAATCTTATTTCAATAAAATTGAAGGTCAATCCAAGACAAGGTGGCCCCTAATGTAACAAATACAATATTGAAATTACTAATTTAATTTGTACTAATAATTATATGAATATATTTAACACAATTGAAACTTTAATATACATAAACATTTGATTAGAAAATGAGAAACATAATTAAAAATACATATATAAAATTTTAAAACTTTTTAAATTAAAATTTTACATATATAAATTTGAAACCTCTTTGTAAATTTGAAGCATTATTCTATTGGAAAAACCTAAATAAAAATCAATGATATGGTTGGTTAATAGCAACAACAAACTGGAGCAAATTGTTGTCATGGATAAGGTATTGATTTATTGGATTTTCATGTTTAGTGTGGGCTTGAAGGAAAACATGCATGCATTAAAAAAAATTCATATCCACAACTATAAAGTGAGTAGTATTATGTTTTTTTACTTAAATAATTTTTAAAATAATATTTAGTGTAGTTTAGTCTTTGTTTTATATTGATATTTTAAATAAACATGTGTTGCATGGCAGCATAGTCCCTGCCAGGCTGGAAGGGGAGTAAATGTGTGGGTTGCAAGTTGCAGTGCATGTGGTATTCATGCATAATTTAGTATTCCCGAATTAGTTTGATTTGGAATTTATCAAAATTTATTAATGTGCGGTACATGAAGGAAGGTTCCTAGGATCTTAGTTTGATAGTATATGAAATATTTAATACACAACCAATGTAACCCAACAATTACAGAGTGGCGGGTCGGTAGACTCGCGGGTTCACATTTCTCAATTTTTATGGCTATCCTGTCTCGTGAAATACATTTTTCACCCAACACTTCTGCCATATACATTTTGCAGCTAAGAATTCTATCATATACATGAGACAGTAATTTATACAAAGCTATAACATTGTAGCAATATTTATAGTAATTTGTATAATGCTATAAAACTTGATACATTTTGCAGGGAACAATTACGGAGTTGCGGGTTGGCGGAGTCACGGGTTCACACTTTTCATGTCCAGCATGTTATGTGAGATACATTTTGGACCGAAGACTTCCGTCATATTCATTTGGCACCGAACAATTCTGTCATATACATGAGACTGAGCAATTTATAGAATATTATAACATTGTATGGAGATTTATAGTAATTTATATAATGCTATAACATGTTTTACTTAATGAATAGTGTAAACAATTTTGTAAATTTTATTCAACATTTTTTTGTTTATAAGTAATATTGTATAAAAGTCTGTGAAAATGAAGGACTACAGAGAGTTTCCATTGTTTCAAGTTGTAAACAGTGAGCTTCCCAGAGGGGAAACTAGCTCAGCGAGTTGAAGCGCTTCATAATTGAAGACTACACTGTTACTGACGCAAAAATAGTTCAAAAGTATGGCCCATAAGGGTGGTCATTACAACTATTGAAACTATAGAGAGCATAACTATGATAACCATGGACAAATGCATGAAATCTCACCATGCACATGACAAACCAATAGACAAAAACAACAGGCAGATCATCGGTAGGGGTTGTAGTGCGGCAACGCGAGCATGTAGAAGGCGACGAATGTCATGTCCCCAGGAGGAGGCGACTCCTGCTCAAGTGGTGTATGATCCAGTTGCATGGAATCCTTCATCTATGATGGCACGTGATCTTTCTTCTGGACCTCCTCCGAGCGTGATCGAAGTGTCTATTGGTCGGGGCTTGCCTATGCGTGGACCAAAGGTTCCAGTGCCAACACTGGTGCTGAGGTAGATGCTGGTTGGGCTGTTGTTGCTTGGGCTGCCTCTGCTGGGAGGTGATGACCACCCTGTAATGTGGAGAGCAACTGTAGGAGTTGAGACGATTTTCCATCCAGGGTCTCAAGGCAGAAACAGAGGTCATCCATGTCCTGACACAGGTCGAATACTAGGATCTACACTAGTGCAAGGGTTTTTTTCCACTCGCATTCTAGGTCAGCATTGGAACCGCCTCGATATTGGGGTTTCTGTTGGGAATTTTGACTAGCTTCTGGACCATCGATCTGAAATTAGGTGTGGTGAGCCTAGTCGTCAAGTGACTGGATGGCCGAAGAGTTGGGAGGAGCCAAAGGGCCTAGATATGAAACATATGCCGAATTTCTTAAAGGTCCTGAGTTGTAGTCTAGTGATGCCCTTGAGTAGTCCAACCACTCCATTTCGTTGGCAAGAAACACAGGAAGGGGTGGGAGAGAAGCGAGAATTTGAGTTGACTGTGCCAGGGAGGAGGACGAGGTGGCCAAAGAGGAGGAGGATAACAGGGAGGGACCACGCAGGGGACAAGGGACCAAGCGGGGGATAGAGGACCAGGTGGGGTCAGTTTGGCTGGAAGGGTGGCTCGCATTTCAACTTTCCTTGTAGTCGGGGCATCTCTAGGACAATGGGAGAGAGAAAATGCAACAGGAACAGAGCATGAGAGGACAAAAGTGGAGCAGGGAAAAGGTGGGAAGGTGGTTGAGGTCTGAGAAGAAAAGATGGGAAAAAATGATCCATTTGGAGTCGTTGGAGCAATTGAAAGAGGCTGGGGAGATGGTGAGGTTACATAAATGGCCGCACACGTAGAGTAAAGGCACAATGAGGGTGTTGGTTCATTGAAGGGATGCGAAGGAAGAGAAGGGCACACTGAGAGTAATAGAGGCCTACCTCGAGTGAGCTAAATTTAAAGTCATGAGGCAGGTGGGAGGGAGTGGCACGCGGTCGTCACGTGGTCGGTGCCATAGAGGATCGCTCTTGGTTGCTCCACTTGACACGTGTGGTCAAATACGACCCCATCCGTGGGAAAGGGAATAAATTCAACGGAGTATAGACACATGGGAAGAAAGTTGTAGTACATGCGTACGTGGGCAAAAACATGAAAAAAGTAGTGGCAATATCTGTTACATAGGTTTGTTCACAAAAAACAAGAAAAAAGGTGGCATTCCTGACTTAGTTTTCTTTAAAAGAATATAGTGGACACAATAGAAATTGAAATTACATATGTTTTACATACACTCGTGGAAAAAAAAAAATAGTAGTAGCGTCTGTTACATAGGTTCGTGAAGAGGAGCACAAAAAAACTAGCATTCCTGAAATAGGTTTTCTTAAAACAAGGGTTCCTGGACACAAGAACTTGAAATTCATGAAATTAAAGGTTCCTGGACAACATAAATTATACATACCAAAGATGCAATTTTAGAAAGAAGATATTTACTTTTATACATACAAAATATGTACTTTTATAGAGTACGTGGATGACATTCTATGGAGCATGCACAGAGCCCTGAATTCATACTTAGCAAGTTTTTTGCATCGCGGGCTCTCGTGATGGCAGGAAGTTGTAGTACATGAGTACATGGGAAAAAACATTAAAAAATAGTGGTAATAGTTGTTACATAGGTTTGTTCACAAAAAATAGGAAAACAAGTGGCATTCCTGACTTCATTTTTTTTAAAAGAAGATTGTGGACACAATAGAAATTGAAATTACATATGTTTTACATATGCTCGTGGAAAAAAAACACAAAAAAATAGTAGTAATGTCTATTACATAGGTTCGTGGAAAGGAGCACAAAAAAAACTAGCATTCCCGAAATAGGTTTTCTTAAAACAAGGGTTCCTGGACACAAGAACTTGAAAATTACGAAATTAAAGGTTCCTAGACAACATAAATTATACGTTCCAAAGATGCAATTTTAGAAAGCGGATATTTACTTTTATACATACAAAATATGTAATTTTATACAGTACAGGGATGGCATTCTATGGAGCATGCATAGAGCCCTGAATTCATACTTAGCCAGTTTTTTGCATCGCGGGCTCTCAGGCTGAAAACTGGGCCTCTGTTGTTCCATGGACTACAAAGAATACCCAGAGTTCTGCAATATACAAATTGACATGCGTATTTGGGGCTATTTGAATTGTAAAACATACTGGTAATGTCTGTTACATAGGTTTGTTGACAAAAAACACAAAAAAATTACCGTTCCTGACTTGGTTTTCTTTAAAAGAAGGGATCGTGGACACTAGAAACTGAATTTTATGACATGAAAGGTTCTTGGACAGCATAATTTATACATACATAATGTAATTTTACAAATCATATCCCTCATTCCATACTTAGCTAGTTTTTGGATGGCGGGTTCTCAGGATGTCGGGCTGAAAATTGGGCTTTTGTTCTTTCGTGCCCTACAAAAAGCACCAATAGTTCCATGATATACAAACTGAAAATTGGACTCCCGGACTATTAGAATTTTAAGGGCATTGTGTCCAAAATTTTTAGCATTGGACCTCGTTCCGTGGCCTACAAACAATACCCAAAGTTCCGCAATATACAAATTGACTAGTAGAGATCGAAGTATTTGAAGTGTAAACATCAGTGGAAATGTCTATTACATAGGTTTGTTGACAGAAAATGCAAACAAAATTTAGTGTTCTTGACTTAGTTTTCTTTAAAAAAAGGGATTGTGGACAGAATAGAAATTGAAATTTATGAAATGAAAGGTTCTTGGACAGAATAATTTATACATGCAAAATATGTAGTATTATACATAATAATTTATATGTACATAGTTCCGCGACATACAAATTGACAAGCGAAGCTGGGGCTATTTGAATTGTAAAACATACTGGTAATGTCCATTCCATAGGTTTTTTAACAAAAAACGCAAAAAAAAAAAAGCATTCCTGACTTAGTTTTCTTTAAAAGAACGGATCGTGGACACTAAAAACTAAAATTTATGAAATGAAAGGTTCTTGAACAATATAATTTATACATACATAATGAAATTTTAAAAAGCGAAGCCCTCATTCCATACTGAGCCAGTTTTTGGATGGCGGGTTCTCAAGATGTCGGGCTGAAAATTGGGCTTCTGTTCTTCTGGTCCCTACAAAAAGCATTGATAGTTTCATGATATACAAACTGACAATTGGACTCCCGGACTAATATAATTTAAAGGGCATTGTGTCCAAAAACTTTATCATTGGGCCTCTATTGTTTCGTGGCCTACAAAGAATACCCAGAGTTCCACGATATACAAATTGACTAGCAGAGATCGAACTATTTGAATTGTAAAAATTAGTGGCAATGTTTGTTACATAGGTTTGTTGACAGAAAACACAAGCAAAATTTAATGTTCCTGATTTAGTTTTCCTTAAAACAAGGGAACGTGGACATAACAGAAATTGAAATTTATGAAATGAAAGGTTCCTAGACAAAATAATTTATACATAGAGAATATGTAGTTTTACAAAGCGGAGCTGTCATTCCATACTTATCCATTTTTTGATGGTGGGTTCTCGGGATGTCGGGATGGAAATTGGGCTTCTGTTCTTCTGTGCCCTACAAAAATCACCAATAGTTCTATGATATACAAACTAACAATTAGACTCCCGAACTATTAGAATTTTAAGGGCATCGTTTCCAACAAATTTAGAATTGGGCCTCTCCTTTCCGTGGCCTACAAAGAATACCTAGAGTTTTGCAATAGACAAATTGACTAGCGGAGATCGGACTATTTGAATTGTAAAAATTAGTGGCAAAGTCTCTTACATAGGTTTGCTGATAGAAAATACAAACAAAATTTAATGTTCCTGACTTAGTTTTCTTTAAAAGAAGGGATCATGGACAGAATATATATTGAAAGTTATGAAATGAAAGGTTATTGGACAAAATAATTTATACATACAAAATATGTAGTTTTATACAGAATAATTTATACATACAGAGTTCCATGATATAGAAATTGACAAGCGGAGTTGGGGCTATTTGAATTGTAAACACACTGATAATGTCTGTTATATAGGTTTGTTGACAAAAAACACAAAATAAATACCATTCCTGACATGGTTTTCTTTAAAAGAAGGGATCGAGGACACTAGAAACTGAAATTTATGAAATGAAAGGTTCTTGGAAAACATAATTTATACATACAAAATGTAATTTTACAAAGTGGAGCCCTCATTCCATACTTAGCCAGTTTTTGGATGGCAGGTCCTCGGGATGTCGGGATGAAAATTGGGCTTTTGTTCTTCCTGCCCTACAAAAAGCACCGATAGTTCCGCGATATACAAACTGACAATTGGACTCCCGAACTATTAGAATTTTAAGGCCATCGTGTCCAACAAATTTATCATTGGTCCTCTGTTGTTTGGTGGCCTACAAAGAATACCTAGAGTTCCACGATATACAAATTGACTAGCAGAGATCGGACTATTTGAATTGTAAAAATTAGTGGCAATGTTTGTTACATAGGTTTGTTGACAGAAAGAGAAAACAAAATTTAGCGTTCCTAACTTAGTTTTCTTTAAAACAAGGGATCGTGGACATAATAGAAATTAAAATTTATGAAATGAAAGGTTCCTGGACAAAATAATTTATACATAGATAATATGTAGTTTTACAAAGTGGAGCCGTCATTCCATACTTAGCCATTTTTGGATGGCGGGTTCTCAAGATGTTGGGCTAGAAATTCGGCTTCTGTTCTTCTGTGCCCTACAAAAAGCACCAATAGTTCCTTGATATACAAACTAACAATCCAACTTGCGGAGTATTAGAATGTTAAGGGCATCCTGTCCAAAAAGTTAACCATTGGCGAAATAGTATTCTTTACATATGTTTTGCATATGGTCATGGACAAAAAACAAAAAAATAGTAGTAATGTATGTTACATAGGTTCGTGGAGAAGATCACAAAAAAAAACTAGCTTTGCCGAAATATCTTTTCTTGAAACAAGGGTTCCTGGACACAAGAAATTGAAATTTATGAAAGTAAAGGTTCATGGACAACATAAATTATACATACGAAAGATGCAATTTTATAAAGCAGATATTTAATTTCATAGATATGAAATAAGTACTTTATAGAGTAATGGGATGACATTTTATAGAGCATGCACAGAGCCCTAGATTCATAGTTAGCCACTTTTTCGCATCGTGGGTTCTCGGACTGTCGAGATGAAAAATGAGCATGTGTTGTTCCATGGTATACAAATAATACCCAGAGTTCCGCGATATACAAATTGAAAAGCGGATTTCAGACTAGTTCAATTGTAAAAAATAGTGGTAATGTCTGCTACATAGGTTTGTTGAGAAAAAACACAAAAAAAAATTACCATCCCTGACTTAATTTTCTTTAAAAGAAGGGATTGTCGACACAATAGAAATTGAAATTTATGAAATGAAAGGTTCCTACACAGCATAATTTATAGATACAAAATATGTAATTTTACAAAGCAGAGCCCTCATTCCATACTTAGCCAGTTTTTGGATGCTTCTTAAAACAAGGGTTCCTGGACAAAAGAAATTGAAATTTATGAAATTAAAGGTTCCTGCACAGCATAAATTATACATACCAAAGATGCAATTTTATAAAGCATATTTTTACTTTCATAGATACGAAATATGTACTTTTATAGAGTATGGGGATGACATTTTATAGAGAATTCATAGAGCCCTGGATTCATACTTAGCGGGTTTTTTGCATCGCGGGCTCCCAGACTACCATGCTGAAAAATGGGCCTATGTTGTTCTATGGTCTACAAAGAATACCCAGAGTTCTGCGATATACAAATTGACAAGCGAAATATGTAATTTTACAAAGTAGAGCACTCATTCGATACTTATCTAGTTTTTGGATGACGGGATCTCGGGATGTTGAGCTGAAAATTGGGCTTATGTTCTTCCCTGTCCTACAAAAAGCACCCATATTTTTTGTGATATACAAACTGACAATCGAACTTGCGGACTATTAGAATTTTAAGGGCATCGTGCCCCAAAAAATGTAGCATTCATGAAATAGTATTTTTTAGATATGTTTTACATATGATCGTGGTAAAAAAACACAAAAAAAATAGTAGTATAGTCTGTCACATAGGTTCATGGAGAAGAGCACAAAAAAACTAGCATTCCCAAAATAACTTTTCTTAAAACAAGGGTTCCTGGACATAAGAAATTGAAATTTATGAAATTAAAGGTTGTTGGACAACATAAACTGTACATAGAAAAGATGCAATTTTATAAAGGAGATATTTACTTTTATACTTACAAAATGTGTACTTTTATAGACTATGGAGATGACATTTTATAGAGCATGCATGAAGCCCTGAATTCATAGCTAGCCATTTTTTTGGCATCATGGGTTCTTGGGCTGGCAGGCTAAAAAATGGGCCTATGTTGTTCTGTGGCCTACAAAGAATACCCAGAGTTCCACGATATACAAATTGACAAGCATAGTTCGGACTAATTCAATTGTAATGGCCTCTGTGGCAAGCAGTAAGCAGGACAACTATTAAAGATAAAATAGTGAACACAATTTTATGACATTTATGTAGAAAAAATAATAAAACTTCTTACATATTCCTATAAATTTAAAGAAACACACACACACACACACACACACACACATATATACATGAAATATGATATGTGAAATTTGAGTGAGTGATTTACCGCATATGTAATTTTTAAAATGACCAGGCAGGGAAAAATATGCATAATTTATACATACAAAATATGTAATTTTACAAAGTAGATATTTATATTTATACATATGAAATATGTACTTTTATACAGTATGGGGATGAGATGTTCAAGAGCATGGACGGAGCCATAATAGCATAATTTGCCAGGTTTTGGATAGTGGGTTCTCAGGATGGGGGGATGAAAATAGGGTTTTTTGTTGTTCTGTGTCCTACAAAAAAGCACTGATAGTTCCGTAATATACAAATTGACAATCGGACATGGGCACAATTTCAATCATAATCTGAATCAGTAAACCAAGAATGGACACTGCCATCTGGCAACGCTGACCAAACCTAGAAATTTACTTTGAATATCATAGACAACCATTGGAAATAAAAACTACAACCCTCCACATTCCCTTTTTCATATGGAAGTGCCATGTTTACATGGTATTCCTTCCAAGTTCCAACTGCTGGCATATTTTCCAGGAGATATGGCCAAATTTGTTGATGCAAACACCTAAAAGCCTATTGGCTGCCACCTACAATTGCATTGCAAAATGACTACACGGTGTAAATCTGCAATAACTACACATCAAACTCCACTAGTACCAAACAACAAATTGCATTAAACAAACTATCTCCATAGTTAGACACAACATTTGTTGCCACCTGTAAACCATAGCTATCTATGTGATGCATAATCCGTTCCCATTGCAATTCAAGGTATTTGGAAAAGAAGGACAAGTAAATATGAGCTACTTCAACATTGCACGTGGACATTTTCTTGTATAGGAGTGGTTCATAATGACCACTAATATCATTGTAGTCATGGAAGAAGATGTAATATAGATTTCCAGAGGCACTTTTGTTGAATAGTAGATATCTTCTTTTTATTGTCAACGAGCATATTACAACTGATATATTGATCTAATTAGATAACCACCATATACAAAATGTGTCTCCCCAGAGTCCTCTTTCATGTGCAGGCAGAGTTGTAGATGCAGACAACCGCATGTTTGAAAAATACATAGCGACATCATGTATTCCATGCAGTTGTCGAAGAAAATCAGATTCCAGTTCTTATTCATAGGATTTCAATGCTTCCACATCACCATTTTTGAAACAGGCCAAGAAATAATCTATCAATCCATTGCGTAGCTCAGTCGATGAATACCCAAAATGCAACAGGACCTGGAATTTATCGAAAAGGCAATCCCCTGCAGTATATGCGAATGCATCGAATCTAAAGAGGCCATTTCTATGCAAAGCCATGTCAATGCTTCCATGTATAATGCATTGTTTATCTATTTCATATGACTCAACAAATATTACTTTTTCCATCCCCTCAAATCTGATTTTGAAGGTGTTTTTTAGATACTTTCGATTTGTCTGAAAATAGAGAAAAGGGTGAAAAAAAAAATAACACCCAAAAAAAAAAGAGAAAAGAAAAATAGGAAAACCACAGGCCCAAAATTGGGCGCAAAACAAAAGAAAGAATGTAAATAAATAACACCATAAATTTACTTGGTAGAAACACAACAGGTGGGTGCATTTTTCCGACCCACGGAATAAAATCTTTCTGACGCAACCCTGCCGCTCACCGAGCAAGCTTCTCCCACCATGACCTTCTTTAATCACGGGCCCGAAGAGTCTAAGCTCTTCCAACTCCCCTCGGGAGTCACGAGTCACCCACAATAACCCCTCCGAAATCTCCCCTTCGAAAATCGGGATATCGCGACTCGGGAGTTCGCGGTTCACGCGAACACAATTCTCATACAAAACAAAACCTCGATCCCCGATGGTCAACGGGTCAACATTTCCCTCTATCGGAGATTTCACTATTGGAAAATCGGCGCATGAAATGTCGTGATTCACTTACACTATGAATCCCTGAACCCCGAACTCCGATATGCTTCCACCTGTACTCCACTAGCGATTGTGGTCCCACACGCCACGTCACTTCAGGATTTCACGGATCGTGAATCCGCGATGCATGACTCCTTGACATCGGGAACCCCGATTCTCCGAACCCCGACTCCCAGGGATCCTTTGACGCGTGTCTCACAAACCTACAGTTGTGGTTGTATCGCGGAATCACAGGTTGCGATTTCACCAGTCATAATTCTCTTGCATCGCAAAACCCCGAACCCCGATTTTACGATGCCACCTGTCAACACCTCCCTAGTGAGGCCTGACACCCTGACACCTGTCTCTCACTCGTGCTGTCAGGAAATCGCGATTCGGGAATTTGCGGTTCCTGATGCACAAGGTCACAGTCCTTGCAAAGTCCCAAATCCCGACTCCTCAGGATCCTTCGCCACGTGCCCCTTTCTGATCAATGGCCCCAGTTGATTCAGAAAATTTCCGGTCGTGATTTCAAAGAGCTTGAACTCTTGCCTCCGGGAACGTCGAACGTCGAACCCCGATCCTCAGGGATCTTGTGCCACGTGTCCCCTCTCTGATCAACGGCTTCGATTGACTCAGGAAATCGCGACTCGTGATTCTACGAGGCGTGAACTCTTCCCTTGCCAACCTCTGAATGTCGAAACCCTGAAGTCCGATGGACTTTAGTTCTCCACACCCGTGCTTACCGGTTATCTCCCGCGCAACTCCTCCACGATCGGACGATCCTCGGGATTTCGCGAAACTTCACTGGAGTTACACGTCATCGATTCTCTTCCTCTTGGGAGTCCTCCGATTTCTAAGCTTTCCTTTGGTTCAAAACTCTCCCAGGTATGTTCCTGAGATGCTCACAAGGAACTGCCCCTCCTAAGATTTTGTCCCTCTCTGACTCCTTCAGAGACTTCTCACATTTTTCCTGTACTCGACTTCCAACAGCTCTCAAAGCGTTAAAGTCGTCTAGCCCTGCGCAATCCTGCTAACACAGTCCAGTCCTCCTTCCCTCAGACTTGGCTCTGAGACTTCAATTCGATCTGCACTCACCTGCACGGTTCGAATAACCTATCATGAATCTGGGCGAAAGAGAACAAAAGTTTAATTGCTCAGCCTCCTCACGCACTCTATGCGGAGGAATTCAGCTGCACTCTATGCAAGAATCTCCTGACTTAAACAGAGAAACAATTGAAACTCATTCCCTCCTTCTCTCAGGTTTCTAACCTGATAGGTAATCACATATGAAGCATATAGAAGATAAGCATAAAAAGAAGCAAGCATGCAGAAGCATAATATCAACAACACACAGAGATCAAACACATCCATGGAATTGAATCAAAGCTTTTCCTATTAATTCAATATCTGTACATCGGGTTCCTTCACAAGCTCTCTGTTCTGCTTTCTCTTGCTCTTCCTTTCTATTGCTGACTCATAATCAATTACACAAGGAGGGTGCCTATATTCGTTTTCCCTCCTGGAAAATGAAACTGTCTAATCTACAGCTAACCCTATCTACCAGCATTTAAAACTGTTAAATGCCTTCTTATCTATATTACATTACAAGTGCACTCAGCTTTGAATGCCTTTAGTTAAACGGCGGTGCAACAATACCAAGGTAGAATTCAAAATCTGAAGTTTGCTGGCTTGTCCAGCTATCTCTTCTTTCTCCACACGTTGTCTCGGAAGATGGAGTCGTCGATGCTCCTGCATCATACTCCTCGGCTCAAAAGATTTCATGGACTCCTGTCCATGAGCTCCTACACACTATGCCCATGCTTCTGTATGACTGCCTCTGTTTCCCAGCTAGATCCTCCACTGGGTGATCTTTCCACTTTACCAGGTATTCAAAACATTGTTTCCTCCTGGTCTTCCTGCCTACTCTCTTGTCCAGTATGCACTCTATCTCAGGTTTCTGTACCATTGGCAACTGCTTCTGCCACTGGATGACTGGTTCCTCAACATTTCCAACTCCTGCATCTTTGGCCTTATATGGGTATAAATCCGAAATATTGAAAATCAGAGATATCCCGATGCCCTCTGGCAACTCAAGCTCATATGCATTCTCCCCAAATTTGTTTAGGACTTTGCATGGCCCAATTTTTTTCATCTTGAGCTTGTTATATGTTCCCCTCAGGAACCTTTATTTTCTCAAGTGCGCCAGAACCATGTCTCCAACTTCAAACTGAAGTTGCCTTTTCCTCTGATCGCCTCTGCGCTTATATTCCTGATTCGATTTTAGCAATCGCTACTTCACCTGCGTGTGATGTTATTGCATTGCCTCAGCGAATTCTTCAGCCCTCGCGCTGCTAGTCTCAGCCTGTTCTGACTCCCTGAGCTCAGAAACACCCCTCGACTGTGTCCCATACAAAATTTGAAACGAGCTCTTACCTGTACTCTGATTCACAGAATCGTTGTACGCAAACTCTGCCTGTGGTAGAATTTGATCCCAACTGGTGTGATGCTCCGTCACCAGACTTCTCAATAGATCTCCTAAGCTTCGGTTGACAACTTCTTTCTGCCCATCTGTCTGCGGATGGTAAGCAGAGCTGAATGCCAAGTCAGTCCCGAGCTTCTTCCATAGTGTCCTCCATAAGTGACCTATGAACTTGGTATCCCTGTCCAAGACTATGATTCTCGGCAATCCATGCAATCGCGCTATCTCTTTGAAGAATAAATTGGCGATGTGGGTTGCATCGCTAGTCTTATGACACAGAATGAAATGTGCCATCTTCGAGAATCTGTCTACCACAAAAAAGATGGAATCAACTCCTCGCTGTGTTCTCGGTAAACCCAACACAAAATCCATACTGATCGCCTCCCATGGCCTCTCAGGTATGGGTAACGACTGATATAACCCTCTGTTCTGTTTCCTGCCCTTCGCGTGTTGACAAATTCTGCATCGGTCAACAAATCTCTTCACATCTGCATGCATTCCTGGCCAAAAATATGATTCGCTCAACTTGGCGAATGTATTATCATGTCCGAAATGACCTGCTAAACCTCCACTGTGATTTTCCTTCACCAAATTCTCTCTCATAGAACAATCTGGAAGGCACAATTGATTGCCCCGAAACAGCAATCCATCCTGAACCAGGTAGTCAATCCACAGACTCCTATCCCTGAGAACTGGGTTCTCAGCTGCCTCGTATGCCTCGCCAAAGTCTACATCCCTTGCATACATATCTGTCAGATTTTCAAAACCCAAGGTTTTGACCCTGAATTCCTGCAGCAACAAGCATTTCCTGCTCAAGGCATCAACTACCTTGTTCGCAGTCCCTGAAATGTGCTTTATCACAAATGTAAAATTCTGCATATATTCCACCCACTTTGCATGCTTCTGATTTAGCTTCTCTTGCTGACTTGCAAACTGTAACGCATGATTATCGTTGTACAGAACAAATTCCTTGGGGATGAGATAATGCTTCCACTTTTTCAATGCCTGGATAATGGCATAGAATTCTTTATCATATGTGGAGTACTTCAGTTTTGCATCATCCAGCTTCTCGCTGTAGTATGCAACAAGTCTGTCATCCTGACTTAAAACCCCTCCAACAGCATACCCACTGGCATCACACTTCACTTGGAAGGTTTTCTGAAAATCTGGCAACACTAACACTGGTTTCTCAGTTATCTTCCGCTTCAACAGATTGAAGCTCTCCTCAGCCTCGGCTATCCAATAAAAAACTTTATGCCGCTTCTTCACAGTATCCATCATTACTGCACTAATTCCACTAAAATTCCGAATGAACTTCCTGTAGAAGCTTGCCAAACCGTGAAAGCTCCTTACCTCAAAAACATTCCTCGACGATGGCCAATTCCTGATCACGTTCACCTTCTCAGGATCCATCTTCAATTCGTTAGCCAAAATAACGAACCCCAAATATATGAGTTCTGTCTGCATAAATGAACACTTCTTCAAATTGATCAGTAGTTTCTCCTGCTGTAGTCTTTTCATCACAATGGCCAAATGCCTCAAGTGTTCAGCCTTCGTCTTGCTGAAAATCAGTATGTCGTCTAAGTATACGACCACAAATTTGCCAATGAATTCCCACAGGACTTCATTCATCAGTCGCATAAATGTTCTTGGCACGTTTGTCAACCCAAACGGCATGACCAGCGATTCATACAAACCCTCATTTGTTTTGAATGCCGTCTTCCACTCATCTCCCTCTCTCATCTAGATCTGATGATATCCGCTCTTGAGATCTATCTTGGA
>ML784645.1:133598-146746 GCA_009831015.1 Picea engelmannii | reverse complement strand
TTCTGTCTCAGGTTCTGCATGCGCCTGAACAGAGTGATCTGGTAATCCCTTGGAATGAACTTCACCTTCATCTTGGTGATCATTCGATCCCAGTTCTTGATCTTCTGTTTTCCCTTGGAACACCTGTCTGCCTGCAGCTCGTCCCACCATAAGGCTGCATGTCCCTTCAGCTTAGTGACATCATGCCTCACCTTCTTGTCCTCTTCGATGTCTTCATAGTCGAAGTAGGTGTCGAGTGCTCGGATCCAATCCAACAGCTCCTCTACGTTTAGATTTCCCTCATAGACGGAAATATCCATCTTCGTCTTCGAGCTCATCCTCGAAATGGCTCTGATCAACCTCTCTGTCAAGGCATCTTCTGCGGAAACCTCTTCTTGGTCGTGTCTTCCTCTTCAACCTCAGGATCGCTGAACTCTGATGTACCCGTTCCACGCCTCTGGGTGGTCTCCATATCTTCGAGTCTCACCCTGAGATCTCATATTTGACGCTCCATCTCTGGATTCCCTGCTGGATTCCCTGCTGGCCTACCCCTTCTTCAGGCATCCCTGTCCTCACGATTAGGAGACTGCCTTTCTCTCCTGGGCGACATTATATCTCTTCTATCTCTGCTTCAGAAAGCAAAGGTACTCCCGCTCTGATACCACCTGACGCAACCCTGCCCCTCACCGAGCAAGCCACTCCCACCAGGACCTTCTTTAATCACGGGCCTGAAGAGTCTAAGCTCTTCCAACTAACCTCAGGAGTCACGAGTCACCCACAATAACCCCTCGGAAATCTCCCCTTCGAAAATCGGGATATCGCGACTTGGGAGTTCACGGTTCACGTGAACACAATTCTCATACAAAACAAAACCCCGATCCCCGATGGTCAACGGGTCAACATTTCCCTCTATCGAAGATTTCACTATCAAAAAATCGGTGCATGAAATGCCGTGATTCACTTACACTATGAATCCTCGAACCCCGAACTCCGATATGCTTACACCTGTACTCCACTAGCGATTGCGGTCCCACACGCCACATCACTTTGGGATTTCACGGATCACGAATCCGCGATGCATGACTCCTTGACATCGAGAACCCCGATTCTCTGAACCCCGACTCCCAGGGATCCTTTGACGTGTGTCTCACAAACCTACGGTTGTGGTTGTATCGCGGAATCACAGGTCGTGATTTCACCAGTCGTAATTCTCTTGCATCGTGAAACACCGAACCCCGATTTTACGATGCCACCTGTCAACACCTCCCTAGTGAGGCCTGACGCCCTGACACCTGTCTCTCACTCGTGCTGTCGGGAAATCGCAATTCAGGAATTCGCGGTTCTTGATGCACAAGGTCACAGTCCTTGCAAAGTCCTAAATCCCGACTCCTCAGGATCCTTCGCCACATGCCCCTTTCTGATCAACCGCCCCAGTTGATTTGGGAAATCGCCGGTCGTGATTTCAAAGAGCTTGAACTCTTGCCTCTGAGAACGCCGAACGCCAAACCCCGATCCTCAAGGATCTTGCGCCACGTGTCCCCTCTCCGATCAACGACTTCGATTGACTCGGGAAATTGCGACTCGCGATTCTACGAGGTGTGAACTCTTCCTTTGCCAACCTCTGAATGCCGAAACCCCGAAGTCCGATGGACTTTGGTTCTCCACACCTGTGCTTACGGGTTATCTCCCCCGCAACTCCTCCACGATCGGACGGTCCTTAGGATTTCGCGAAACTTCACTGGAGTTACACGTCGTCGATTCTCTTCCTCTTGGGAGTCCTCTGACATCTAAGCTTTCCTTTGGTTCAAAACTCTCCCAGGCCTGTTCTTGAGATGCTTACAAGGAACTGCCCCTCTTGAGCTTTTGTCCCTCTCTGACTCCTTCAGAGACTTCTCACGTTCTTCCTGTACTCGACTTCCAACAGCTCTCAAACCGTTAAAGTCGTCTAGCCCTGCGCAATCCTGCTAACACAGTCCAGTCCTCCTTCCCTCAGACTCGGCTCTGAGACTTCAATTCAATCTGCACTCACCTGCACGGTTCGAATAACCTATCATGAATCCGGGCGAAAGAGAACAAAAGTTCAACTGCTCAGCCTCCTCACGCACTCTATGCGGAGGAATTCAACTGCACTCTATGCAGGAATCTCCTGACTTAAACAGAGAAACAATTGAAACTCATTCCCTCATTCTCTCAAGTTTCTAACCTGATAGGTAATCACATATGCAGCATATAGAAGATAAGCATAAAAAGAAGCAAGCATGCAGAAGCATAATATCAACAACACACAGAGATCAAACACATCCATGGAATTGAATCAAAGCTTTTCCTATTAATTCAATATCTGTACATGGGGTTCCTTCACAAGCTCTCTGTTCTGCTCTCTCTTGCTCTTCCTTTCTAATGCTGGCTCATAATCAATTACACAAGGAGGGTGCCTATATTTGTTTTCCCTCCTGGAAAATGAAACTGTCTAATCTACAGCTAACCCTATCTACCAACATTTAAAACTGTTAAATGCCTTCTTATCTATATTACATTACAAGTGCGCTCAGCTTTGAATGCCTTTAGTTAAACGGCGACGCAACAATACCAAGGTAGAATTCAAAATATGAAGTTTGTTGGCTTGTCCAGCTGTCTCTTCTTTCTCCACACGTTGTCTCGGAAGATAGAGTCGTCGATGCTCCTGCATCACTTTCCCTGCGTCTACAACTATTTTTCGAGAACCCCTTCGCATTGCAATTTTCCAAACAACTATGAACGTTGCTACCGGCATATGAAGGCACATGGTTTCCAAGAACATAAATTAAGAGCACATACATCCAAACCTGAACCACGGATATTTCGAAGCAAAGGTTCATAATGGATATGTGTTGTATATGTTTTCAACGAGAGGATGTCAAATGTTCGATCGTAATTTGAATCAGTAAACCAAGAATGGACAGTGCCATCTGACAACGCTGACCAAACCTAGAAATTTACTCTGAATATCATAGACAACCATTGGAAACAGAAACTGCAACCCTCCACATTCCCTTTTTCATATGGAAGCGCCATGTTAACAAGGTATTCCTTCTAAGTTCCAACTGCCGACATATTTTCTAGGAGATATGGAAAAAGGTGCTGATGCAAGCACCTAAAATCCTGTTGGTTGTTGCCTACAATTGCATTGAAAAACAAATGTGTGTAAAGAAGTAGTGACTGCACATCAAACTTCGTTGTTACCAAACAAAAAATTGCATTAAGCAGACTATCTCTAGAGTTAGACACAACATTTGTTGCCACCTATAAACCATGGTTATCTATGCGATGCATAATCTGTTCCCATTGCAATTCAAGGTCTTTGCAAAAGAAGGACAAGTAAATATGAGCTACTTCAACATTGGACATGGACATTTTCTTGTACAGGAGTGGTTCATAATGACCACTGAGACCATGTGCGTCATGGAACAAGATCCAATATGGATTGCCAGAGGCACCTTTGTTGAATAGTAGATATCTTCTTTTTCTTTTCAATGACCATATTCCAATCGATATATTGAGCCAGCTAGATAACCACCATATAGAAAACGTGTCTCCCCAGAGTCCCCTTTCATGTGCAGGAAGAGCTGCAGATGCAGACAACTGCATATTTGAAAAATACATAGCGACATCATGTATTTCATGCAACTACCGAAGAAAATCAAATTCTAGTTCGTATTCATAGGAATTCAATGCTTCCACGTCACCATTTTTGAAACAGGCCAAGAAATAATCTATCAATCCATTACGCAGCTCGGTTGATGAATACCCAAAATGCAGCAGAACCTGGAATGTATCAAAAAGACAGTCCCTTGCAGTATACGAGAATGCATCGAATCTAAAGAGGCGATTACTATGCAAATCCACGTCAATGTTGCCATGTATAATGCACTATTTTTCTATTTCATACGACTCAACATATATTACTTCTTCCATCCCCTCAACTCTGATTTTGAAGGTGTTTGTTAGATACTTTTAGTTTGCCTGAAAACAGAGAAAAGGGTGAAAAAGAAAATAGCACCCACCCCCAAAAAAAAATAAAAAAAAAATAAGAAAACCACAAGCCCAAAACTGGGCACAAAACATAAGAAAGAACACAAATAAATAATACCATAAATTTACTGGGCAAAAACACAACATGTGGGCGTAGTTTTCCGACCCACAAAATAAGATCTTTCCCTATGTCTACACTTTTTTTTTGAGAACCCCTTCACATTGCAATTTTACAAATATCTATGAACGTTGCTGCCGGCATATGAAGAGGCATGGTTTCCAGGAACAGAGATTAAGAGAACAAACAAAGATGATATGCAACATAATTTGGAGCCAAGGACCCCCACCATTGAAAAACAACAATAGGGAAACTTACCTTTCAACGAGGGATGACAAGAGGCCAGCCTCGAAAACTGGAAACCACAATAATAGGACAACCAACTTGGAAATTTGAAGAATAAGAAACCAATGAACAATGACAAAGATGTCGAACTATAGCTGTAGGACCTCAACTTTGCAAAGTTAAATCAAAGAAAAACAACAATCCTGGAACGAAGCAGCGAAGAACCATCGACCACTGGAGCAGTGATGTAGACCATAAAAAATAGAACAAAACTGTATCCCAAGGCATTTGCACAAGAAACATTCAAACTGTCAGGTAAAGACTTAAGACTACGAGGACTACCCAAGGGCGTAGCCCTGTACAAACATTCAAGAAAAAATGCAGCGTGGCAGATCTGTTCTCTCGAACCCTGCAACAATAAAACAAAAAACAGACATACTAATATGGTAGACAATGTATTTTAGCTAGCAAGAATTGATAAAGGAAACATTCGAACTAATGCTAGCATTAATCTACCTTTGACCATTGCATAACAAAATATATGATTCTAAAAGACCATATACGATGAAATACTTTGGATATGCCAACATATATAATATTGGGAATAGTGAAGCCGTGAAAAAGATCTCCAATACGTTGTCTAATCACATCTTTACAAAGATGGTACTTTTTGTTATATAAAAATCAACGGAAGATCTACGACTACCATCAAAAAAATTGAATGAAATTGTATTCCAACGCACTTGTACAATAAAGATTTAAGACTACCAGAGTTGTTAGGTAAACACTTAAGACTGTCGGGACCGTCTAAGGGCCTAGCCCTGTTCAAACATTTAAAAAAAAATGCAGTGTGGCAAGCCTCCTCTCTCGAAGCACGCTACAATAAAGGAAAAATCAAGCATAGTAATATGGTAGACAATGTATTGAAGCCAATAGGAAATTCTTGGGGAAACATTCGAACTAATGACAACATTAATCCAACTTCCACCAATGCATAAGAAAATATATGATTCGAAAATATTTTATACGATTCAAATACTTTGGATATGCCAACAAATATAACATTGGGAATAGCGAAGCCAACAATAAGACCTCAAATCCGTTGTCCAATTAGATCTTGACAAACATAGTACTTTCTATTATATAAAAATCGATGTTTTCACTTCTTTTGTTCCAAGAATAGATAGTATGCAAATATTTCTAGTCAATACACAATTTAATACCAGGTCAACAATTTATCAATCACTATAATCCCTCTTTTCCTACCGCAGGAACTAATAACACTTAAAAAGTCATGTATATATCATAATGAAAAGCAAGCATGAGGATGAGAAACACGATAGAATGCGAGCACGTGAAATTGTGTGTGATATAAATTTCAACAACTTAGTTTATTGTATATTTGGTATATTTATTGCGTATTTGAGCTCAGTTCACGCGTTGGAATGTATCGAGCTTTTTATCAAACAAAACGATGTTTTTGCCGTATTTATTATTTTAAAAGTGAAGGCAAATGTCTTGACCGAGTTTGGAATCTATCTAGACTTGGTTTATTGAGTATATAGTCTATTGAGTATATAGTCGAGCTCAGTCTGAATGTTGCAATGTGTCTGGCTTTTCTATTCTCATTTAAAACAATGTTAAAGAGATTTCTATTATATTTTCGAATTGACGTTATACTTTTTAATTTGCAATTTGATAGTCAAATATGGAAACCGATTACATTTGACAAATAAAAGGATTTATAAGTGTATATTTATATAGTTATTCATCATTATCATTTATGTAGAAGTGTATATTTATATAGTTTATTCATTATTGATAATGACGATGATAAGTATGACGATGATCATGATCATGTATACAAATGTATACAATTGTTATATTTTTAAAATAATATATATATTAGAAGTGTATATTTATATAGTTATTCATATTGATAGTGTCTATGACATGTATGATTATCATTATTGGTACAATTGTTATATTTTTAAAATAATATATACTTTCTATTATTTATTTAATAGTGAAAGTTAATTATGTATTATATTTAATAGAAAAAGTAATGTTTAAGGTGTATTGATTTTATAAAAGTGCAAAATATCAATGATTTTGACTTGGTAAAGTGCTAGTAAAATAGAATTATTAAAGTTGATTGTCCATATTTGTTATCAATTAAGCTAAATTTGATGATGATGATATAACAAATGTGATTAATGAATATTAATGATACAATGACTTTGAAGTTGGCAAAGTGCTAGTAAAATAGAATTATTAGACCTGATTACTCATAGTAGTTATCAATTAAGATAGACTCAATGATGATGATATAACAAATGTGAATAATGGATATTAATGATACAAGAGTTGTAGTGATGATGATTGACCATCTTAATGATGGTGATGCAACATTTGAATATTAATGATATAAGAGATATATTGATAATGTTGAAGTTAAAATGAATATTAATGATATTAGAGATGTAATCAATACTAATTACTTTATAGTTCCAAATCAGTATGATGATGAAGATGTAACAAAGTTAGTCAATACTAATCATATTGCTAGTTTAGAATACATATTTTTTTAATGGTCATAATTGTGGTAAATTCGATACATCCTATAATAAACATTAATGTATAAGAAGGTTTTTATCACCTTTTAACAAAAATGTAAATAATTTTTTTTTTTTTTTTTAAACATAAGTGAAATAACCAACACTCAAATAAGATTACTTTCATTAAAAATTAGAAAAACAATTCATAAAAATTGAGGTTTAAGTGACAACCAACACTCTAATAATATTACTTTGATTAAAAATCTAACAAAAGAATTTATAAAAATGAAGTTCTATATGATTATAGTTTTTCTATAATGACTCTATATTTTGGTTACACACAAACTGTGATTAGACATGATTAAGTGAAAGAACAAACACTCAAATAATATTACTTTTATTAAAAATCTAGCAAAAGAATTGATAATAATAATAATAATAATAATAACCTATTTTTAAGGTCACGCCAAGCCACACATCAAATTGGTGTGTGAGACGACTCTGCTGAGCTATTTTGACTAGCCTATAGAGATGTACATACCTTCCCCTCTGGATTTGAATTTCTGAATTGATAATGAAAATTGATAAAAGTAAATTTCTATATGATTATAGTTTTTCTATGATGTATTTAGATTTTGACCACCATACACAAACTCACAAACTATAAGAAGAGTAAATCCATCCAAACTAAAAGATTTGCTTTCTCTGATTTAAAATTATTTTTGAGCGATTCCATAAAAACTAAAAACTGTGCTATTTCTGATTTAAAATTATTTTTGAGTGAATCCATAAAAACCAAAAACTGTGCTTTGTCTGATTTAAAATTATTTTTGAGTGAATCCATAAAAACTAAAAACTTTGCTTCTTCTATTTTATCTGTTTCACCTTATCTAATTATATGTGAGCTTTATACATATGATAACCTCAAAACGCTAAACGCTGAAGTAACAAATCTCAATTATTAAGACAAGAGAAATTCTACATTAGAAACTTCACGCATCTGGAAAATTTCAAATTGAAAACTTTCCTAAACTGAAAACATTCAAGTAACAAGTTGTTATCTCAAATTGTGGAAAAAAATTGTAAAAACACTGAAGTGACAAATTTCCTGCGCGAAACATTGGTGGATTTCCCAACTTCCCCTATCCGTGGCCATGCCCTTCATCTGGAGATTCCGTTGCAACGATTACAGTAATGGCAGTCACTCCTGTGACAGCCGCCACAGCTTTCTCTGTAAAACAAACATCCATACTCAGGCTTTCATTCTTTTCCTCC
Source organism: Picea engelmannii (assembly GCA_009831015.1). NCBI lineage: Eukaryota > Viridiplantae > Streptophyta > Pinopsida > Pinales > Pinaceae > Picea > Picea engelmannii. Next base: position 138,580 of record ML784645.1, on the reverse strand, counting down.
TCCCGCTGAACAGCTCCCCCAGCAGCCCAAGCACCGCTGCCAACGCGCTCAGAACGGGACTTTTCAGGACAGATTCTGCTCTCCGAAAAATGGCGAAGAGCCCGCACGATACAAATAAGTAGTACGGCTCCAACTATAACGGATCCAGTCACGACCCATATAACATAATTGCTTGCCATTATCAGAGATTTTCATAATAAGGCAAACTCCTGTTTCGTAATAACGCAACTGCGGCCTAATATATTGAAGTTTCAACCATCGCTGCTTCGATGAAGCTTCTTAAGAAATAATAAATAACGATAATAACGATAATTCCGATAATAATAAATTCCGATAATAACGATTATAATGGTAATAACTTGGTTTTGGTGTGAAGCACGTTAGAATCATAACGGATCTTTCTTTACAGCATTATTGAGTACAGCTTTTTCACGCTTCCTCTTAATTAGGCGATATCGATGCCCACCAAAATATCAAATATTTTTGCCATTTCTAACATACGTAATTCTCTCGTCATATTCATGTTCTTTGAATTTTCAGCCAATTTTCATCGGAAAGTTATAAATGGCCTTCATTTTTATAATGTGCTCTAAATTGACTATGACGAACGTGAACCATCATTGACTGTGCATTCTTGCGGTGAAAGGCGAGTTCAAAGCTTCTCTTGTCACTTTAGTTAAAAACCATTCCTCGTAGTAAAATGTACATATAGTTGGCAGAAAGAAACTGCGTATTAAAGAAAGGTACCTATTAAAACCCTTGAAGGTGCATGATTCTAGAACTCTAGGCGCAAAATTGGGATTGCGCACCTCGAGGATTTTAATATATCTGCACGATCCTTACTTTCAAAAGTTCGAGTGAACATTGAGCGAGATTGCAAGGTCTCTTACCATAAAGAGGACAAGGTATTTTATTTTAGTTTCACCCGGTACACAGTTATGTAATATATTTTTTATAATTTAGAGTGGAGGTTGAATAGTCTTATTTTTAGATTAAAGAAAAGATAGAGAGGAGGTTGAAGAGTATTAGAACTAGATTAAAGAAAAGAGAAACTGTGGTTGTACTGGACGGTCGTCCCAAAAAAGAATAAACAATGAGTTTTTAGAGCGGAGTTGGAGGAATCTTAAATAAACAAATAATTTTTAGAGTGAAGTTTGAGGAATCTTATTTATAGATTGAAGGAAGGAGAAGTTCTAGTGGAGGTTGAAGAGTCTTATCCCTATATTAAAGAAAAGATAGAGCGTGCTTGTACTGGATGGTCGTGGTCCCAAAAAATTCGAAGTTCATGGTCGTGGTCATCTGCAATAATCATGGCTGGAGAATGCTCGGCAGGCAGTGCACTAACTGTAAACCGTTGATAACAGGGGCTGACATAATTCGAAAACCACGTGCTGACGGTTTTCGAGTTTTGGGATATACAAAAAGATGGGCTTATTTCTCTCTGAGAAGGATATATGGCAGTTCTGTGTCTATGGACAGGTTTAACAGGCCAACCTATATGATGGCAGTGTGGGAAAATGTAATTTTGGGTAGAAGGAGATTTTGCAAAACTAATTAATTGGTAATTAATTTTTAAATGGGAAATCAATAGGTTCGGTATTTTTTTTTGTCATGGGATAAGTTAAGAATATATCTAACAGTTCTTAAGCCAGATATGTCAGTAAATTGTGATTTAGCAAGAGTCATTCCTAAATCTATTAGAATGAACTTCTATCCCAAAATCCTTTATCTTTATCACAACAAATCAAAATGTACATACTTTATCTTCAATATTCAATACATAAAAAAAATTGAAATATAAAAACCTCCCATGTCTAATAAGAAATCATCCCAACATATCTTCCACCGAGAATTTACAATGCTCATATCACATGTCAATTTCCTCAATATCCTTTTCCATGATTGTTATTTAAATAGTGTACAATCTAAAAAAAATTCATTTGTAGTTAACTTTAGCTTTGTACTCAGATATAATATGTGTAACACAATCATAATTTTTTTTAAGACAAATCCGTGTACCATATGTGTTTTCAAGTAAGATTAGTTTAGATGCATCAAAAACCAGCGAAAACTGATAAAAACCAATGTTTAAAGTTACTAAGTACTATTTCTCAAGCACTATATTTGTAGGTATAAATGTTTTGGAAGTGTAAAAAATTAACACTTCAATTTAGCATCACAAATTAAAACACAATTAATCAAATTTATTTGAAAATATTGTAGGATTTAAATTATCTTAATTTTAATATATATTTGTATATTTTTTTGGATTAAAGAGATAAAGTATGTATATCTAAATAGACTTTAGTAATCAAATCTTTGGTCGTAGAAAATCTCTTATCATACAAATAAGGAAATCATATTCATCAATTTGGTGGAAATACAAATAGATTTTAATAATCAAATCTTTGATCTTAAAAAATCTTTTATTATATAAATAAGGAGATCTCAATCATCATCATCAATCTGGTGAAAATCCCTTATCATACAAATAAGAAGATCTCATTCATCAATTTGATATCTTTTACAATAACCTTAAAAATGTATAATTATTATAATATTTTAAAATATCAACCAAATTTCAATCTCTCATATTATATACTTTATAAAATGATATTTTATATATATTAAAAACAAAACCATCTAAACTTATGTAAATTCAAAACGCAATTCCATGTGCATCTCAACAAGTTCTTCATAACTTGGTCAAAGTTTGTCCACAAAGAACATTTAAAGTAAACGTAACGTGCACAGCGGGGATTCGTAAGCTGTCTGAAATTTAACGCATACTAATTATATTTGAAATGTAGCCATGACTGTGAAATTTTGTTTTGGTAATATATACTTAGGTCGTCAAATTTTGTCATGGCATGTTTTATATATATATACACGTGCACAGTAGGGATTCGTAAGCAACCTGGAATTTAACGCATACTAATTATATTTGAAACCTAGCCTTTACTGCGATATATACAATGAGATAGTGAAATTTTATTTTGGTATCTTATATATATATATATATTCTTACTGTTTAATGTATTTTTTTATTTTATAATCATTTTAATTATAGATATAAATAAATAGATGAATTCTTAGTGTTTAGTGTTTGGATTTTTTAATTTTATAATTATTTTAATTATGATGATGATGATTAACCTCTACTAAGAAGGAATTGGTTTAGGTGAGAGAAGCTTTCCAAGATCACAATACTTTTGTTGAATTAAGAGGTTAGGAAGGTTGGTAGAATGACAAATATTATGAAGATGAGATCTAAGAGAACGTGTTTTCATCTTTAACTTTCTTAGTGTCACAAAGGTGACTCACTCTTTCATCCCATGGAGTTTTAGGAATTGACCAATGCCTACTTTTACTATGGAGCTAGTGTGAATTTGTTCTTATCTTGGCAATGCTTATTTTTTTCTTTACACTTGGAAAAATAGATAGATAATTTTGATCTTCTAGATTATGGTTGATTACATCTTTATAATACCTTAATTTTTTTTTTCCTCTAACTCTTTATCACACCACATTTCCTCCTTAAATTTTGATTTGACTGTTTTTTTAATAGTATATTTATTCAGCAAAATGGTGTCTTGCATGATTCCCCAATAGTTTAGCCAAGACCAGACATCTTTATGGCATCCTAGCTTGAGCAGATGGTGGTTATGACTCAATTTTGAAGCAATTTTAGGAAGCCTAACTTCTTATTGTACATTAGTTATCTAGTCATAGCCATGCTTTCAATGGGGGAGATCTTTATTTCTCATATTTCCTTTAATTTTGAGATTATAGGTTACAAAATTCTTTTGTATTTTCTATATCTTTATCCAGGATTCACCAGAGATACTACAGCCCCAGACTTCACATCTATAAAGAATAACAGGTGTAACTAGTCTAAAAAATGAGTTTCTTCTTATCCAGACTCCAAAGTTCAACCTATTTGGAATTGTTTTGAATCCCTAAATGTGGATATGAGTGTCCTAAACTAGTATAAGTTTCTCCTAAATTTGTAGGAAACCTAAAGTTGTGGACCACATTAATATATATAGATTACAATAATATTTTAAATTATAATGTATCTAGATAATGATAGAATTGAAGGTAAATCCAAGAAGTTGCTAATTACTAATTTAATTTAATTTTTACTAATAACTATATGAATATATTTAACACAATATTAAAACTTTAATATCCATAAAGATTCTATTAGAAAATGAGAATTAAAATTTAAAATACATATATAACATTTTAACTTCTTTTAATAATTATAGTCTACATATATAAACTTCAAACATTTTCATAAATTTGAAGCATTATTCTTGTTCTGATTGGAAAAAGCTAAATAGTGCTATTCATGTAATATGGAAATACAATAAAAGTCAATGATATGGTTGGTTGGTAGCAACAACAAACTGGAGCAAATGCTTGTCATGGATAGGTATTGATTTAGTCTATTTTCAAGTTTAGTCCTGGCTTGAACAAAAACACACATGCATTAAAAAAAATTCATATCCACAACTACAAAGTGACTAGTATTAAATTTTATTATTTCAATAATTTTTAAAATAACATTTATTGTAGTTTAGTATTTCTTTTATAGTGATATTTTAAATACATATAGAGAATATATTTGTAATAAATTATTTATTTGTAATAATGAAATAAAAATATTTACATTTTAATTTAATAAAATTTTAATTTAAAGTTCTCTATTTGAGAAACTACTTCCCAAGCTCTCATTTTCTTGATGTTAAGGTTCCCAAAAAGCTCTAAGGTTTCCAAAATAGTTCCTACCCAATTGGAGACTTTTCCTACTAAATCCCAAGCTTCTAGAATGGAAGAAGTTTCATAGATGTTGGAAATTTTGGAGACATGCAACTATTTTTTTTTCAATTTTTATTTAATTTTTTTCAATTTTTATTAAAAAAAACATTTTTTTTTTAGTTTTTAAATAAATCAATTTATTTTGTTTTTTTTTTAAA
>ML784645.1:108684-133534 GCA_009831015.1 Picea engelmannii | reverse complement strand
TTTTTTTTTTTTTTTTGTATCATTCTACTCGTTAGAAGAATTCTGGTATCATGTGTGGTAAACACTTGAAGGGGCCATGTCTCGAGGAGAGCTTACTACAATTCACATAGGTGGATATGGGATCCTAATCTCATATACAAATTTATTCAGATATTGCTTGAGGACAAACAATATTCTAGTAGTGAGGACTGTATTGTCCCCATTTTTGGACATCATTATATTACAGAGTGTTATGCCTAAGAGAGTGTGTTATGCCTAAGAGAGTAGGATTTCAAGAGTTATTGAGAGGTTTTATTGGGCCTGATTTGCATCATTATTCATATTTCATCATCAGGATCCATTATGTACATCTTGGCTTTGGTTTTGTTGCATTCCAAAGATTTTTGTAATTTTGAGTTACTATGGGTCATATTTTAATTAATTTCACTAAGAAGGTAATTTTGGGCATAATACTTGAAGAAACCTCTTAGTGTAATATCTAATCGGAATCAGGAGGAAGAGTACTACATGCTTAGATGAGGAGAAGTGACTTTCAGTGGCAGAAAAGTCATAGGGATGAATAAATCACTTTTTAGAGGCAAAAAGGCCAATTAATTAATAAAGTGATTAAATTAAAGAATAATAAAAATAAAGTAAAAGTCACTTGGAGGGAAAAGGTGAACAAGGTGGATAAAAGAGAGATAGAGGCCTCTATTCTCTCATTATGTTGATTTATATTTTGATGTCTAGCCTCTTGGGTAGAGAGCTCAAGTTACTTGAGGGATTTGAGGGTTTTGACTAAATAAACCCTATAGATCAACAAGGGAGTGAAATATTCTCTCGTTATTGATCCAATCTTGGTCAAGGTGGTGAAATATTCCTCCCTCGTCTCTCTATTATCCCACACGTTTCATTTTTATAGTGATATTTAGCCACATGTTTGGGCTTTATAATGAAAAAAGAGTCAGGGTTTACATCTTGAGGTTTCCGATAGAGAGGGCACATTGTGAAGGAGAAAACAATTTGATTTGGATGATATGTTGTACCAGGAACATTTTCCATCATCAGGGTTACATAGTCTTGGCATTATTGGGGTTTTCATGCTCCATATTTATATATTTTCATAACTGGGCTAATTATTGCTTGAGGGACCTTATTCAAAGGTTAATATATTCATTTCTAGAGTTGGGTTGAGCATTTATCTCTTGGGGATGAACTATACTCACCTTGGGTGAATTTTGGAGAAGGGTTTGAGTGCCATCCTTCAAAAAATAGATTGATTAGTGGTCAGGGGAAATTATTGGACTAGGGTGAATTATTGGTACTTGGTAGCTTGGTTATCATATGGTAGATTGCATTCTTGTAGGAGATATACTATGGGTACCCTTTGGAGGGTTTCTAGAATTGGTTAGTTGCATATTTTTAGTGTTTGGAGTTTTCTACATCGGGCATATAATTTTGTATCTGATTTACATCAGATATGTTCACCCGTGTATTGAGGTTAATGAATTAAATAATAAAATCAGATCTAAATTATTTTTGCTTCATTGTGTATTGTATTTTCTTAGTATTGTTTCCTTTGCATTTCTTGTGTAATTTACATGTTACTTGATGCCGAAAAACCACCATACATAAGGAAAAAAACTAATGATGAAAGCTACAACCATATGTATGCAAAGTGTTTGACAAAACACTTCAACCAACCAACTACAAATAAACATAACAACAAGCATATATTCATAAAAACCACTCATTGAGAAGGGTTTAGGTGTTACATATGACGTGTTTGACATAATATTGAACCCTTGAACTTGAAATAATTGGGAAAACAAGTATTAAAGTGATTTTAAGAGAGTTGAGGGCTTATACACTAAGTGTTTGATAAAATTTCTAAACGACATTAATTTGATATTTACATCAGATTTGGTTGGGAACAATACATTTCCCCAAAGTTCGAGGTTTACTTCTTGTTATGCATATGTTTATTTAGATATTATTGTGTTTGTATTTGTACATTGTTATGGCTAAATTATCTGGTATAAATAACTGATAACAATATTAGAAAATAATGCTTGTTCTATGAGATGTCGATGCATATCATAAGTTCAGTTAGAATAACAGTGAAAGAAATTTAATATCTATTCTGAACATAATCATATTACCAATAATAAAGCATGTATATAAAAACCTAGTGAATAAACCAGATTTGTATTCGTATAAGATACTTGTTTGGAAGAGAACAAAGTTTCGACAAATACAATGTATAAAACTGGAAAGTAATCGACACAGATTAGAAAATCGTTACAGAGTTAACATATTATACTATGCATATATCCGAAAGAAAATTCGTTATAGAGTTAACATATTATACTATGCATATATCTGAAAGGGAAATCGTCACAAAGTTAACATATTATACTATGCATGTATTCGGAAGGGAATTCATTACAGAGTTAACATATTATACAATGCATATATTTGAAAGGAAATTCGTTAGAGAGTTAATATTATACTATGCATATATCTGAAAGGGAAATTGTTACAGAATTAAACACTATTCTTACATCCAAAAGGAAAATCATTACAAAGTTTAAAAAATATGCTTGTATCCAAAAGAAAGATCATTATAGGGATAAACATTATGCCTATATCCGAAAGGAAAATCATTACAAAATTAAACACTATGCATATATCCAAGAGGAATATCGTTATAGAGTTTAAACTAAACACACTATATATTTATTCGAAAGGAAATCATTACATTGTATAGAAGCTAACGAATGATGAGTTTTTATGTCCAACAAGGGAAATGACAATAAAGAAACCAAGATTATAAATGATAATTGTATATCAATAATAGAATATTACAAATCATAAAATGTGTAGGCATCAATCCACACTTATGTATTTTCATGAATATATAAATTGTTTGGTCAACTAGCTATAAAAATAGAACAATCCTAAGTTGTGGTGCCAAACATGAAGGTAGTTAAGGAATGGAACCTGAATACCTTTCAAAGAAAAGGTATTCCTGAATCTCCATGGTATCAACCTCTGGGATACCTGTACATCAAACAAAAAATAAGTTAGGATGTGGTACAAAGTTAATTAAAAAACAAAAGTATATACATAAATAAAAGACTAACTTACCATGGATATACTGAATGTCCTGGTATCTCCCTCCATCGCTTGAACTACACCCAAATGTACAGGGATTCAAATGGTCGATGGGTACCCTAGAAGACAATACATAGGACCCATCATTATTCAATTACCCGAGCATAAACGTATCAAGGTTTAAAAAAATTATTACAGAGTAAACTAAAGAACAATTCAACTCTAGGAGAAATCAAGTATCCTATTTTAACATGAGTCCTAACTGGTTTTGAATCAAATAAATGATTTGAAGAAGTTCTTCGAACCACCAATTTTCATAGAATAATGAGTCCAGGGGTAAGACCCTTCGGACGAAAAACAAACTGGAAGATAAATATTATTGTGACCAAAATATAACACTAAGCATTATATAATAAAATTACACAATGAGTAAGAAGTTCTCTATGGAAAATGTCACAGATACGTTTAGACAAAACCGACGAAATAACACCATCGCAAGATAAGGACTCGGATAATAACAACTTATAGATAAACAAACCAAGTAAATAGGTTGTTAAATCTCTTACTAGTTTAGTGACGACACAACCATAAGAAATCCATCAAAGCTATGAACGCCTAGCACTTACACAGAGAAATCACTCGACGCTATGAAAACCTCTCAGAGTAGAATGCAGAGCAGAGAAAAAAAAACCATGAAGTGTGAAATGATCCAAATTAGGGAAAGGTCGGAAGAGTTAAGGCTCCGAAAAAACCCTAACACTTGGAAACATGATGACCCTATGCATGTACATCCTCGGGACAAATGTCGAGAAAAACTTGTCTCGATATGGTAACCACAATTGGTGCATGCGAGATCATATGATATGCTAGCTAATGATGAAAAGTTGGTGATAATTAAATTAAGAATGCTACCAATATGAGTTTAATCACCTGCTAGAACTAGAAAACAACTCTACATATGCCAAGACTTATCCACTGAAAGATATGATAGAGCTAGTGTTAATATATATCAGAACCCATATTAATATATATGTTTTGTATTAAAAATCGTTGTCTAATAAAAACCGAATTAACACATGTTGAAAAATGAAAACTGTTAATGTATGACGGGACAATGGAATATCTTGGGGTGAAATTTATATGAGGAATGTTAGCAAGGATCATATAATACAAACTTCAAAAACTATGTTAACAAGGACATAGTATCGAATATAAATGTTATCCATAAGAGGGATACACAAATAAATAATCATTTTAGTACCTATACATACATAGGTATAACATCCAACTTGTCATCCATCTTCATAACAATGGAATATGGAAACTTATCATATATNCCTATCAATTTTATGGAATAAGAATTAGGGTATCCTTGGAATATATTTTGAAGTATGGAGTTTATCAACTCATTTTAGTATAGAATAATATAATTTAGGTGGGGAGAAGTTATGAAGGAAGGGAAATAAAATAGATTGTTATGGTTGAATAAATAATATATAATAAATAAATAATTGTTCGGAATTTTAGGTCTATGACATATACTATCCCCACACCCCTCTAACCACCTAATTACCCCCTATATGCAGCACAAATGGATCGAGGAGGTCTTCCCCATAGTGGACATTGTAACTCCTCTGCGCCAAGGGGTCACAAATATTCCCACTCATTGCAGTGGTCGAGAACTCATTTGTCTCTTATCATGCACATACACCTCTTCAAATCCTTGTTGAAGTCAACTTAGTGGAAGCCGATGTTTTAGTCCTTCAGAGTTTTCTCATCAATGAAGAGGTTCAGGCCAACAAAACCACTTGGCTTCCATATACTTGGGGGAATTCTCTCCCGTGAATCCCAATATCTACCAAACATTCAACTCAATTGGCAGATAAAATCACTTTTGGGACGAGCCCTTGCAGACATAAAGGATGACAAATAAGAGATTAGGCTCCATCTTGACTAGATGCAATCGCAGATTCAGCTCCTAAAACACAAGTTGAACCTGCTGGGAAGGAACATCATTGGAATCGACATGGAAGCTGTCATAACACCTTCTACCCAGGTGCATGAGGAGGATGGGTCATCCAATACTTAGTTTTTTCTTATGAAAAGATTTATTTTTTATAACATAATTCAGGTTCCACGTCATGGACTTTGGCCCATACCTCACAAATGTCTAGCTAGGCATCCATACAGTTCAATATTAAGTCAAATTCAACGTTTTAGATATAGCTACTGTAAGTCCTCTAGATCTGAAATACAGTTTTCATGCAAAAACACTAGTCAAACTATTACAATGTTCCTGGTCTAGTTACCATAATGGGGCAGACTAACAGTAAGATCATTTGTTATCTTTTTAATGGCAATATAAATAGATCTGGATTATGGACAAAAAAAATAACATTTAAGATGTTTGCAATCATTATATATTTATAAAACCAATAACTTTGATATCAAACAAATTAAAATATGATAAATATTTATGAGTGACTAATATGTTTTTAAGTTAAAATTTTGTATATTATTAATTTTAGCTATTAAAATAGTAAAATTTATTTACATATATTGAAGTTTTTAAAATATATAACATTTAGTCACATTGTCATAGTGTGATTAGATGATTTCTTTGTCTAAGTCTACCAAGTTTTGAAACTACCCTTAATCAAGAAGAAACACAAAAAATTATCCATCCATTTTAAAGGTAAGTATGCCCAAAACCAAGTGGAAAAGTTGACCACTTAAACATGCAAGTACCCTTTATAATTATCCAAACTTGTATAATCATCCAAACATTAAGAGAGATTTGGATTTTTAAAATTGTGTAAATATAAACCAATAAATTCAAAACTTAATGCAACAAGGTGGCCCCTAATGCAACAAATACAATATTGAAATTACTAATTTAATTTTTGCTAATAATTATATGAATATATTTAACACAATTGAAACTTTAATATCTATAAACATTTGATTAGAAAATGAGAAACAAAATTAAAAATACATATCTAAAATTTAAAAACTTTTTAAATTTAAAATTTACATATATAAACTTCAAACCTCTTTGTAAATTTGAAGCATTATTCTATTGGAAAAAACTAAATAAAAGTCAATGATATGGTTGGTTAATAGCAACAACAAACTGGAGCAAATTCTTGTCATGGATAGGGTATTGATTTATTGGACTTTCATGTTTAGTTTGGGCTTGAAGGAAAACATACATGCATTAAAAAATATTCATATCCACAACTATAAAGTGAGTAGTATTATGTTTTTTTACTTGAATAATTTTTAAAATAATATTTAGTATAGTTTAGTCTTTGTTTTATATTGATATGTTAAATAAATATAATGAAAATATTTGTGATAAATTATGTATTTGTAATAATGGAATAAAAATACTTACATTTTAATTTAATATCATTTTAATTTAAAGTTCTTTATTTTGAAAATTAGTTCTCAAGCTTCTATTTCTAAAACAAAAAGCTCCCAAAAAGCTCTCATGTTTCTAAAACAACTTCCAGTCAATTGAAAAAGTTTCCTTCAGTTTCCACACTCTTGAACCTTTGGAACAAGTTTTAAAAATATACAACTATGAGAAAAAAAATTTAAAAATATTAAAAAATTAAAAAAAAAAATTAAAAATATATATTAAAAAATTCACATATATATTATATCATAAATTCACATAAAATAATGAAAAGCTACATGGAATTTTATAGAATTATTTTAAATAATGCTATTTTTTGGATGTTAATCTATGAATAATGTTATTTCGTTGATCTCATTCTACTGTATCGGCATCTCACACCCTTTACTACTTCCCTTAAGTCAATCATAAAATGAAATAGAGAATAAACATAAAATGAAATGGAGAATTATAGAAGCCCTTATAAAAATTATTCACAAATTTCTCCGCGGCTTCCTTAGCATAGAACAAAATTTTAAAATAAGTCATGTCTCTACCGTAATGAAAAGCAAGCAATCCTCTCAAGTTTACAGGCATGGGGATGAGAAACACGATAGCATGCGAGCACGTGAAATTGTGTGTGATATAAATTTCAACAACTAAGTTTATTGGGGGGACGAAGGGGAGCCGAGAACAGATTCATGGGAAATTTGAACTGGCCATTGGCGGGAATGACGAACACATCCGATTTTGAGATTCTGGTACAGGAGAACTTGCTACAGTGGTAGAAGATGATACTCTGATGGCGGAGTTGCTTTTCATTAGGAACTGTGCTACCGATGTGGAGTTATTATTTTTCTCAGCGAGTTCCGTATTTAGGTATAAATGAAGTTCACAGGTGGACACGTCTATGCCTTTAGAGGCCATGTGACTATCAGAGAATATAATAATTCCTATACTGTTTCATTGGCCAGTGGGGACACCTGTTTTGGTTGATTGAATGGTGGATTACAGGTGGACAGAATTAATTCTTCTATTCTGGTAGCTTTAAATGATGAGGTCAGAAAACTGATCGGAAAAGATGATGAAAGACTGTGGGAGGAGGCCGGTCTTTTCACTGCAGTTGATAATTTGTGAAACCAAGGAACAAAACTGTACGCTACGGTGTCAAAAGAGAACGCTCCCTTTTTTCAGCCTCTTGGCGAGAACCCATTCAGTTTTGGAACAGGCTACCCTCCTATTTTCTTTACTACGCCTTCACACCTAAGTGGAGCTGGGTCAGAAGCACAGAGGCTAGCCCCTGAAGGAAACCTGGGCTTAGACGATAGGCATGAAGGTATTACAGGTATAGGAAGTAAGGATTCTAAGAAACCGACAAATGCTCGCAATTTTAGAAGGCAATGGAAATTAAACAAGGTTATGAGGAAATTGGTTCTCGGCTCAGATATAGTGTTGGACTGTGCGGGTTGGTGGGTAGATTCACTTATGGGAACTTACAAAAGGATTCTCTTACTGACTGGTTAGATGAGGCATGGAAGCCTCTTTTAGGGTAAGTTATTTCACCTTACCAAAGGTTGGTTGGGATTCTTGTGCAAGTCTCCAGAAGATGTCGCGCTACTTTTGACTAAAAAGTGGATTAATGGTGGTAGAAGTGTTATGGTAAAAAGGTGGCGTGTAGCCTTTGTTCTAGATATAGAATATTTCTCCCAGAGACATTTTTGGGTTCTTTTGCCAGGGCTACCATGGCAGTTCTAGAACGAAGGTGCATTATAGGACATAGGAAACTCCCTTGGTGTATTCATTGTCGTAGACACAGAAGCACTTGTTGTGGGCTTAAGAAAGATTGGAAAGATTGGAAGGGTACTTGTAGAAATGGATATACACCAGGGGATTCCGGAAAAATTGGAAATAGATTGGAGAGGTCGACGCATGATCCAGCGTTTGGACTACCAAGGAGTTCCTTTTAGATGTAATATCTGTCCGAGCACTGCACACTTGTGCCGAGACTGCAAAGGTTTTGTTGAGACCGAGGACGAACTAGATGACACCTATCCGGATTATGTCACTCAAGATTCCTCATAGGATACAAGCTTCTATGGCCCTGGAACAATTCCTTTGGAGTTGGAAGAAGACAACCCTACAAATTTGAGGCAGTCGATTGTGGGTAAGTTAAATTTTTATTGTCCTAGTCTATTTTCCTCATTGTCTTTATTAGAACAGGATGCTTTACATTCCTCTGCTTGTCTAATTTCCTCGATGACAAGCATTATGGGTTTTCCGATGGTCGGAGGGGAGGAACATAATATATCTAGTCAACCAGCAGAGGGTGAAGAGGACATGCTTACTTCCACTGATACGGTCTCGATGGGTACTTCATTGTCTTATTCTTGTTACCAGAATGAGACTGTTGATGTCTCTTTGCAGACTCCTTCGCTTGGTTCTTTGGGTACAATAAACACTAAACCATTATCAGGGTCCATGCTACCACTAATGGAGGACCTTGCCCTGCTTCTGGGTTACCATGAACCTTAGGAAGACAATACCACCCTATCCGATGTTCTTGAATCCTACTTACCTTTTATCCATGATCATGACTCTTCCATTAAATTGCCTGTCTTCTTGGGGAAGTATGCTATAAAGTTTCCACAGGAGGGTGGGTGGGCTAGTACCTCAAATTCACTTATTGTCAGGTCAGGGAAGGAATTTTCTTGGTCTCATGGCTTAGGCATAGATATTTTGCCTATTAAAACCAAAAGCGCATGGAAAAAAGATGTTTCCAGTTCCAATTTAGATTTACACACTTCTTCCACTTCAGAAGGGGGGGCACTTAGAGCAGTGAAAGCCTTAGCGCGGGCAATTTAATGATCTGTCTCTCACTCAACCTCAGAGGGGCTGGAGGCACCCAAAAATTGGCCTCAGTACGAAGAGTTCTAGAAAAAAATTCTACGGACATAGTATGTTTACAAAAAACCTTTGTTCATTCTGAAAAAGCTAGGTTGTTTATGAGTACACTTCGTCCTTTTTGGTTTTGCTGTGCAGTTAGCTCTGTCGAAATATCTGGTGGATTGCTAGTTTCATGGGATCCAAATGTTCTAGATTTAAATGCCTTTCTTACCTGTGGTAGAATCCTTCTGACCACTTTCATTATTCCAAGCAAAAGGGAGTTATCGATATTAAATGTCTATGGGCCTTGCACAAAGCGAAAGAAATTTTGGAATAAGGTGTTAGAATCGAGCATTCTTACAAGAAAAATCTCATCATTGTCGGGGACCTTAATGTGACTCTATCTTTGGAAGAAGTTTGGGGAGGAAATATCAATTCGACTCACTCTGCTAGATTTTATAAGTCATTTTCCCAAGCGAATCATCTTATAGATTTGGTTTCGGATAAATTGGTTCCCACATGGAGAAATGGCCGATCCAATGTGGATCGGATATCAAAGAGACTAGACAGATTTCTTATTGCAGAGGATTTACTTTCAGGGGTTGGCATTTACAGGTCATGGGTAGAATACCCTTACATCTCTGATCATGCTCTAATTCTTCTTCATTTAGAGATGCCTTTGGCATATAAAACCTTTCCTTTCAAACTCAACCCATATTGGCTTAAGGTACAGTAGTTTGAGTTATTGGTTCAGGAACTTTGGAAAAATCCAAAGTATAATGATGAGATAGATAATCAAAAAAGACTTCTTTGGAAATTAAAAGAATTAAAGGATCAGACCAAAAACTAGCAGAAACACAGATTGGAACAGTCAAATGCCATACTCAAGAAACTGGAACAGGATATTACCTTATTTTTACTAGAATCGACAAAAGTAGAGCTCTCAAGGGAGAAGGAATCAAAACTAAAACTAAAGAGGTTGAAGAGGAATAAACTGATAAACGAGAAAGAAGAATTATGGCACCAACAGAGCCATGCCATTTGGATCGGGTGCGGGGATCAAAACAAAAAATCTTTTCACAATTTCGCCAACTTCAGGAGAAATAAAAAATTTATTTGGGAGATCACGGATGAGGCTAGTCAAATTTAGACTGGTCAAAAGAATATAAAGGCCACTGCTGCAAACTATTTCAAACATTTTTTCAAAGAAAATAAAGAACTATCTATTGTGGATCAAGTTAAGGTGGCAGAAAATTATTCAAGAATGATGACAGAGGCAGAAGCAGAGAACTTATTTTTTCTGGTAAGTTTTGAAGAATTAAGGAATGTATTAAAAAAGAATAAGGTTGATAAGAGCCTAGGCGTTGATGGCTGGACTGTGGAATTTTTTGCCCACTTCTTTGATCTTGTAGGAGGTGTTTACTTAACATGGTAGAAGAGAAAAGGTAGAAAGGTAAAATTTTTGGTGGCATGAACTCGATCTTCATTGCATTAATTCCCAAAGTGAATAAGCCTCTTTCCTTTGGGGTTTATATGGCAATCTCATTATGTCATCTATGCTATAAAATAATTTCAAAAATTATATCAAATAGGATTAATCCTTTCTTATCCAGATCGATCTCGGAGGAGCAGCTTGGTTTTTTAAAGGGGCACCATATTCAAGATGTTATTAGAACAATTAAGGAATGTATGCACAACATAAGAAACAAGAAGTTAAACTCATTAGTATTAATGCTGGATCTACAAAAAACATATGATTGTGTCAGTTGTGATCTATTGTTGATGATACTTACCCAAGTCAGTATTTGCACGAAAATGACAAACTGGATCATGAGTTGTGTGGACTCAACTACTTTTGCCATACTAATAAATGGAGAGGCTACAGACTTTTTAAAGGTGGAAGAGGCTTGATACAAGGTTGTCCATTGCCACCTTTACTCTTCATTATGGCTATTGATGGAGTTATCATTTTACTAAAGGAGACTCAACGAGAAGGGACGCTGACAGGTATCAAGGTCTCTAGAATAATCAAAATCCTCCATATCTTATTTGTTGATGACATTATTATTATCTCAAAGGCTACTTTACAGGAATGGTAGGAGATTGAAAAAATATTAAAATTGTTCTACTCAACATCAGGTTTAATGATAAATGCTATAAAATCAACTTTTCATCAAGCAGGTTTGTTGGAGCTAGAGTTAACTCCTTACAAATATTTGTTTCCTTTTAATTTTTCAGAATTGACAATCGGCTTTAAATATCTTGGTTTTTATTTAAGGTCTAGTACTGAACGTATTGTGGATTGGTACTCGTTGATTTAGAAAATGGAGAAGAAAATTGATGATTGGTGCTATCACTGGTTAACCTTGGGGGGCAGACTTAGCCTACTGAAAGTTGTATTAGAGAGTCAACCGGTATACTGGCTTTCCTTAGTGGTTATACCTAACTCTATTTTGAATACATTGCGGAAAATAATGATAAACTTTTTATGGAATGGGAATCATGACACAAAACACTTCCTTCTCTGTAAATGGGAATTGATTTCATTACCGAAGCGTCACGGCGATCGGGTCTTTGAAACATCATGGAATTTAAATAGGCATTGTGTAGTGTACCTTTTACTAGACAGAGGCTTTCAAACCTCTCCTAACCAGTCTTTACATAGAATTTTACAAAACTCATACTGGAATTATATAACCACATGCATTTAAACACAATTAAACACACTCAACACAGAGTATTCATATGAATTATTGCCATAATTAACAATCAATAGTACTTCATACCAATTCATTTACACAGCGAAAAACATGATAATATATGTACAACACAGTCATGCCAAAAGGTGATAAGAACATAATTAAATACTTATCTTGAAACAGTGGCGAAATCCACCAACCAAATGCAGGCCTTCCACGAACCTCCCAGCCGTAGACCGCACTGCTCCTCAACTCAGCAGTGGGTCACCCCCGAGTTGGGACTGAGCTCCACCCCAGGGAAAGGAATCCAGACTCAAGATGAGGTTATAAGGAAAACGAACACTCACCACCACCAGGAAGGAATTCTCTCCCAGGAATCTCCCACGCTCACTGCCCACAGACCCTCATTCCCCACATGCCTGTTCCACCCCAGGAGAGTGCACCTTCTCTGTCACCTGGACATTCCTTCGGCTGCCAGTCACCCTTGCCTTGGGTTACAGGAACAGACCGGACCGGAAGTCTCCGGGTTCTGTAGCAGCTATAGGGTTCCTTCCAGGATCTCTCTCCTTCCTCTGTGCACTCTCTCACCTAGAGGAGTCGCTCACAAGCCAACAAGCCTCATGCAGTCGAGTACTGCGTGGCCACAACATTCCACGGGGAAAATAGACAAAGGCTTCCCAAACCGGTTTGGCAGTCACAGGATGATCTCATGGTCGTGTTTTCGGAACAGGGACTCCACGCACAGGCTAGCTCAGCTTCCCCGAATAACAAATATACTTTCACTCAAATTCAGCACAGGCATCCCGTTCAGGGAATGAGCACACGGGTTTTCTCAGAGACAGACACAGACTCCACAGTTCTGGACAGGGGTGTACACGGATTCCTCAGGACAAACACAGGCGTTCCTTTCTGCATCCGAATTACACGAGGGTCTCTTGCAGACTGGCTCATAGGGCTTCCCTTCAGGCAGTCGGGTCGAATGGAATGTGAGAGAGGTTCTCACGGCTCGTCTCAGCCTTTTAGTGCATGCGCCAGGGTTGACACTTGTCACCCATGGGACTGCATGCATTCACAACATACATCCCGCTTGCACGTTCCTTCCCTTGCCAGGAACTTAGGATAAACGGAAATGCACATGTCTCTTTTAAAATAATATTAAAATATTATTTCCCAGGCTTAAGCCCCTAGGCTCATCACTCAGCCCCTTTCCCACCTTCCAGCCCCTAGTTCCTTGCCCACTCTGTGGATGCTTAGTCCCCCATCACTCATTCATCATGGTTGTTCTGCACCTGGCGATGTTTATATTTTATTGATGTGCTGCATATATATACAGATACAAAATCCAGGCCCTTGGCCTTCAATCCTTAGGCTCTCTGGCCTAATCAAACACATAAGCCTACTGGCTTATACAAAAGTCGGCTCACCAGCCTATAACACATATTTATAATCTCTTTTAGATCATGGTTTACATCGGGGCTCGACCTTGGGGACACTACAATCCCCCTCCCCTTATTTTTTCACTGTCCTCAGTGCAACTTACACTGCCTCTGTGTGTCCATCAAAATTTTTAAAAATATGCGGGTACTCTACCCGCATAACTTCTTCATGCTTCCATGTCGCGTCCTCAGGACCGTACCAGGTCCACTGGACCTTTACAAGCTCTATAGCTCGATTCCAAAGCTGCTTGTTTTTCCTGTCCAATATGCGCATAGGATGCACCTGCAGGACACCTTCTGGTTCCACCTGAATCACAGTCCAATCGATAACATGATTAGCATCAGGTCCATATTTCTTAAGCAGTGAAACATGAAACACATTATGTACAGTCATAGATGCAGGTAATGCAAGCATGTATGCAACTGGCCCAATCCTTTCTAGGATCTCAAATGGCCCACAAAATCTTTCTACCAACTTGGCGCAACTTCCCAATTTTAGGGAACTCCTGTTAGTTTTCACTTTCAGGAAAACATGGTCACCCACTTTGAATTCTCTATGGGTTTTGTTACTATCAGCATAACTTTTCTGCCTGTCCTGGGCAGCTTTCAGATTCTGTTTGAATTTTATCATTTGATCTTCCATCTCTCTGAGTAGTTCAGGTCCAACTACTGTTCTGTCAGCAGGATTATCCCAGCTCACTGGAGTGTTGCACTTTCTTCCATAAAGTGCTTCGAATGGGCTCATCTTCAGTGATGCATGATACCCGTTATTGTAGGCGAATTCTACCAAATACAGGTAGTCTTCCCACCTTGATGGTTTATCCATCACATACATTCTCATCATGTCTTCAATTACTCTGTTTACTCTTTCTGTCTTTCCATCAGACTCGGGATGATACGCTGTACTAAAGTTCAGATTCGTTCCAAATCCTTTGAACAGTCCTTTCCAAATATTCGAAGTGAATTTCGGGTCCCTATCAGACACAATTGTCTTAGGAATTCCATGCAAGTGTGCAACTTCTTTTAAAAAGATATCAGCAACATCTGTTGCTCTGTGAGTGGTTTTCAGTGGAATAAAATGGGCAGCTTTAGTAAGTTTGTCCACCACCACCATGATTCAATCATGCTGCTTGCTTGTTCTGGGCAATCCTGTGATAAAATCCATTGTTATCATATTCCATTTCCACTCAAGAATAGGTAAAGGCTTCAACAACCCTGCTGGGTGTCTGTGCTCAGCCCTGACCTTCTGGCATTCCATACATCTGGCGATGTATTCAACAATTTCCTTCTTCATACCTGGCCAAAAAAAATGGCTTTTGATTGCTGCCACAGTCTTTTGATATCCAGGATGACTAGCATAAGTCACATTATGCATTTCTTTTAGAATTGTCAGCTTCAATTCTCAGTCATTAGGTACATACACTCTGTTTTTATATAGAATTAAACTATCAGTTCCTAAGGTATAACCTTTCTTGATCTGTGGTCTTTCATGCTGCTGTAGCTTTGCTACAAGTCTTTTGTACTGCAAATCAGCACTTGCAGCCTCCATAATTCTGTCTTTCAACTCAATTTTGTACACCTAATGGCTGTAGCATGTAATTCATGCACTTTTCTGCTGAGTGCATCAACCACTTTGTTGTCTTTCCCTTTGATATGCCTGATATCAAAGTCATATTCGCATAGAAATTCCAGCCATCTAATTTGTCTGGCATTTAAGGTTGGCTGATCAGATAAGTACTTCAGACCATTGTGGTCTATTCTTAACTCGAATTTCTTACCTATGAGGTAGTGTCTCCATTTCCTCAATGCATGGACAACTGCTGCGAGCTCTAAATCATGAGTGGAATAATTCTTTTCATGCTCTTTCATCTTTCGAGATTCATAACAAATTACAGATCCCTCTTGGCTGAGAACTCCTCCCAGCCCTTCCTTACACGCATCCTTGCACACTACGTAATCCTTATTTGGATCAACAATCTTTAGGATTGGAGCACTAGTGAGCAACTGCTTCAATTGATGGAAGCTTCTCTCACATTGTTTAGTCCACTAGAACTTCTTCTCCTTCCTTTGCAAGGAAGTGATAGCATGAGCTATCCTTGAAAATCCAACTATGAACCTCCTATAATAACCTGCCAGTCCCATAAAGGATCTAACTTCTGTCACATTTCTTGGTGCTGGCCACTCTTGAATGGCTTGTACCTTCTCAGGATCCACATCGATCCCTACTTCCGAAATAATTTGTCCCAAGTAATGGATTTGCTTTTGGTTAAATGAGCACTTGCTCATTTTTGCATACAACTGGTGTTCTCTCAACACCTGCAACACCATTCTAAGATGTTGTTTGTGTTCTTCCTCTGTCTTGGAGTACACCAAGATACCATCCAAGAAGACTATGACGAAATTGTCCAAATAATTTCCGAACACTCCATTCATTAGGCACATAAAGACAACAGGCACGTTGGACAGTCCAAACGGCACCACTGTAAACTCATAGTGTCTGTACCTCGTTCTGAAGGCAGTCTTGCTGATGTCTTCATATTTTATCCTCACTTGATGATATCTAGATCGAAGATCTATTTTCGAAAATACTTTCGCATCCTTTAACTGATCAAAAATATCATCAATCCTTGGCAGAGGATATTTGTTTTTGACAGTGACTTTATTCAACTGTCTAAAGTCAATGCACAACCTCAACGTTCCATCTTTCTTCTTCACAAATAGAACTAGGGCTCCCCACGGTGACACACTGGGACAAATGTAGCCTTTCTTTAATAGCTCTTCAAGCTGCATTTGCAACTCTTTCAGCTTTGGTGTGCTCATTCTATAAGGAGCTTTCGAAACTGGAGCTGCTCCAGGCATCAAATTTATAAAAAAATCGATGTCCCTCTTCGGAGGTAGTCCAGGCACCTCCTGAAACATGTCCTCAAACTCTTTGAGTACCCTATGGTCTTCTAGATTCGAGACCACATTTTGGAATACTTCTTCCACCCGGGCTGCAAATAATTGACAGCCTTTCCGGTAACATTTCTTCAGCTGCATAGCTGAGATTTCCCTCACAGCCATGGCTCTGGGAATTCCTTGGACTGTTACCTGATTTCCCTCTTGGTTCAGACATGTGAACCTCTTGTTTTGACAATCCAGAAGGGTATGGTGCTGGTCCAACCAGTCCATCCCAATTAAGCAATCATATGAGCCTAAAGGCAGAATGTTCAATTCAGCCCTAGTACTCATTCCTTTCATGTCCACTGAACATGACTTAACCAATTCAGTGACCTTCCTCTTGGTCCCTGTACCTAACTGCATTAATCAAGACTTCTCATGTTTGCTCTTCGTTAGATGCAAACTTTCCACCACTTTAGGATCTACATAACTATGGATAGCCCCTGAATCAATTAAAATAATAAGTGGTCGGTTGTTGATCATACCTTCCACTTCAATCATGTGTGATTGAAATTCTGCTTGCTTGTTATCCAGGGCTACGTAGATCCTCAGCATTCTGCTGCCCATATCCTCCACTGTTTCAGCTTGCTGAACAGTATGGAAAATTCTTTCTTTGTCTTTTCTATGGGGGCAGTCTCTGTACCTATGATTCCCTTTACATCCCCAACACTCCATGGGTGGAGGCCTTGGCATCTGCTCACTCCCTTCAACTTTCCTGGGCTCTTTAAAAGATGACTATCCCGAAGGACTGTTTCTGAAAAAGGAAGGCTTACTTCCCTTCTGCCTCTGTTCTTTCTTAAACCTCTTCTGGTCATCCCAAGCCTTCCGAAAGGTAGGCTTTTCCCTTTGCTGTTCATATAGGCGTTTTACCCTTCTTATGGTTTCTTCCATGGTCTTAGGATCATCGTATTGAATCTTATCACCAATGGAAGGTGGCAGTCCACTCAGATACCTCTGAATTTTAACAGCCTCGTCTTTGATGAATGGAACATACTTCAGTAGTTCCAGAAAACTTCGTTCATACTCATCAATGGTCATATTGCCCAATTTGAGTTCGAAGAACTTCTTCATCTTTCTGTCATAGTATCTTTTAGTCAGATATTTCTTCTCGAAATATCTCTTAAATTCCTTCCACGTGACCTCTTTCTCTCTGATGTGCTACACCTGCACAAACTGATCCCACCACATGGATGCTTTTCCTTTCACCTGGTACATTGCAATTCTTCCTTCTGCATGGGCAGAATAATTCTGTAGCTGGAGGTATTTCTTCATGCCAAGCAACCACGTCTCAGCATCTTCCTCCTTCTTATGCTCCCCATCAAATGTTGGAGGTTTAATTTTATTCATCTCTCCTTTCAATTCCTCCCTTCCATATTTTTTATGTTTTCTGGTAGGTGATGGGCTTGAACTACTGTGTGTCTTACTGTCATAACGTCTTTGGGAGAGACTATGATGTCGTCTACCACTCCTCTGGTCCATATGACCATACTATATGACCTCTACCTTACCCCGTCGGGGTTTCAGCGGTTTCAATGTCATAGCGCATACGCTCACGGAATCCCCGATATCCCGATTCCCGATATGCCGACGTGCCTTTTGCTTTAAGCCTTCGCAGTTAAGCCCAGGTCCATGTGACCTCTACCCCGTGACCATACTCAAAGCTCTCGTCGGGGTTTCGGGGTTCGAAGTTTCAAAGTGTATGAATCACTTGTCACCGCGATTCCCGATTTCCTGAATCCCAATTTATGATGGATGATTCTTCTATCGGGACTTTCCCCGATGGCGTTGATGGTTGCCATGAGTCCCCTATCTGATAGACGTTCCCGATTTCTCTGGGTTTTCGCGACTTGTGATGTTCTGAGTTTCTTGTACTCAGGAAATCTGATATGTCGATTTTCGACGCTCTTCGGATCTTCTAACGTGTGTCCACCTGAGATTCACGGCTATGGTTTCTTCGGTGTTTTGAGACTCACAAGGTCTCGGTTCTCTTGACTTCAAAAACCCCGATGAATCCAATATCCCGATGACTCTCCGGGACTTCTCCTCTACCCATGAGGACTTAAACCCTATGCAACTTCTGTCACTCGAACGGTTGACGGGTAATCCCACAACGATCTTACAACTCACGAGTAATGCCACAACGATCTTAAACTCCGGATGTGGTCGCAACCTCCTGTGCAGTCTCCAAAGTCTTTAAACCTTGTGCACATTCTCCAGATCTGACGGTTACAAGGGTTCACCCTCCCTCCCGAACATATACTACAGTTCTAACACCATTGGTGTAGAGACCTGTCTCCTCGTGACCATAGACCACACCAGCTGCGGTTTCATAGCGTCGCTATACCTCCTAAGCTTATAGGCATGGTTAAGTAACTCCTATACACTTTGGGCCATGCCAGGGTCCGAAATTGGTCCTCCAAAAACAATTTCTCCTCTCACCCTCGGTCCGAAGACCACTCAACTGGCCCATCTAGGCTCAGTGTCGAAACCTTGGCTCTGATACCACTTTGTAGTGTACCTTTTACTAGACCGAGGCTTTCAAACATCTCCT
This sequence comes from Picea engelmannii, assembly GCA_009831015.1. Lineage (NCBI taxonomy): Eukaryota > Viridiplantae > Streptophyta > Pinopsida > Pinales > Pinaceae > Picea > Picea engelmannii. The sequence continues at coordinate 114,529 of ML784645.1, read as the reverse complement.
AACCAGTCTGTACACGGAATTTTACAAAACTCATACTGGAATTATATAACCACATGCATTTAATCACAATTAAACACACTCAACACAGACTATTCATATGAATTATTGCCATAATTAACAATCAATAGTACTTCATACCAATTCATTTACACAACGGAAAACATGATAATACATGTACAGCACAGTCATGCCAAAAGGTGATAAGAACATAATTAAATACTTATCTTGAAACAATGGCGAAATACACCACCCAAATGCAGGCCTTCCACGAACCTCCCAGCCATAGACCGCACTGCTCCTCAACTCAACAGTGGGTCACCCCCGAGCTAGGGCTGAGCTCCACCCCAGGGCAAGGAATCCAGACTCAGGCTGAGGTTACAGGGAAAATGAACACTCACCACCACCAGGAAGGAATTCTCTCCCAAGAATCTTCCATGCTCACTGCCCACAGACCCTCATTCCCCACATGCCTGTTCCACCCCACGAGAGTGCACCTTCTCTGTCACCTAGACAGTCCTTTGGCTACTAGTCTCCCTTGCCTTGGGTTACAGTAACAGACCAGACTGGAAGTCTCCGGGTTCTGTAGTAGCTACAGGGTTCCTTCGAGGAGCTCTCTTCTTCCTCTGCGCACTCTCTCACCTGGAGGAGTCGCTCACATGCCAACAAGCCTCACGCAGTCCAGTACTGCGTGGACACAACATTCCATGGGGAAAACAGACAAAGGCTTCCCAAACCGGTTCGACAGTCGCAGGATGATCTCATGGTTGTGTTTTCGAAACAGGGACTCCACGCACAGGCTAGCTCAGCTTCCCCGAATAACAAAGATACTTTCACTCAAATTCAGCACAGGCATCCCGTTCAGGGAATGAGCACACGGGTTTTCTCAGAGACAGACACAGACTCCACAGTTCTGGACCGCTTGTTCATTCATTGTGCCTTCACAAAGGCTATTTGGGAAAAGATAATTATCACTGGAGGATTCAATCAGATATGGAATGGAATAAATTTAGAGGATTGCATCAATAATTGGTTCGAAGATAAATCTATACACTCAAACTTAGTGGCTTAGATATGCTAGAATATATGGATCGAAAGGAATACGACTATTTTTTAGGGGAGCACTCCAACAATATAGGTGGTTTACTATAGAGAACTAACTCAACCAAGTGATATTGAGGCAAATAAGAAGGATAAACTTCCAAAAAGAATGGTTTTACATATACAAAACAATACTACAATTGCTTGTTTTGATGAGGCAACACAACAGGATGGAGCATTTTCTAGAGCGGGTGGAGTATTAAAACTGCTTGATTATTTGTGCATCAAATAGACCATCAATGGTGGACAAGTAACTAATACCAAAGCCCAAATTTTAGGTGCTTGGGAAGCAATCATGCTAGCATTACATCTCTCGATCAACTGTATTCAGTTGGTGGGGGATTCCAAAGTGATGATTGCATGGTTGGAAAATAAAGGCAGTCTACATGTCACTGTAATTGAAGGATGGAAAGCAAGGATCAGGGACATGGTGAGATGCTTGGAATTTATATGTTTTGATCACATTCATAGGGAGTTCAATGCCGAAGCTGATTTACTATCCAAACAAGCACTTGGAGAACAGGAAGGAGGCACTTGAATTTATTATCTTTGAACAACAACAGAGCGGGGGAGAAGAATATTATAATATTTATTAGTCCCGCCTTTTTATATCAATTTGTATAGTGACTCAACAATTTTATTTTTCTTTGATGCTTTGGATCGGTTTTGTTTTTTGCCGGCCAGTTTAATTTAATTTTTTTTTAATAGTATTGAGATGGTAGTTGATGTAGTCATACTTGTCATGTTGGGCAAAGTTTTGATTGTATAAGAATCCTTGTGTGTGGAGCTCCTCATCCAAGTTATTTGTGTGTGAAGATTGAGATGTAAAACAATTATATTATCATAATATAATGATCATTATATTATCATGAGATAATTTTTTATTTGGATAAAAAAAACCTCAGTTTATTATATATTTGGTATATTTATTGCCTATTTGAGTTCAGTTCACGCTTTGGAATGTGTCAAGCTTTTTATCAAACAAAACGATGTTTTTGCCGTATTTATTATTTTAAAAGTGAAGGCAAATATTTTGACCGAGTTTGGAATCTATCTAGACTTGGTTTATTGAGTATATAGTCGAGCTCAGTATGAATGTTGCAATGTGTCTGGCTTTTCTATTATCATTTAAAACAATGCTAAAGAGATTTCTATTATATTTTCGAAATGACGTTAAACTTTTTAATTGGCAATTTGGTAGTCAAATATGGAAACTGATTACATTTGACAAATAAAATGATTTAGTATATTTATATAGTTTATTCATTATTGAAAGTGACTAAGATAAGTATGACGATGATCATGATGATGTATACAATTATTATATTTTTAAAATAATATATACTTTAGAAGTGTATATTTATATAGTTATTCATCATTGAAAGTGACGATGATATGTATGAGTATGATCATGATCATAGTTACAATTGTTATATTTTTAAAATAATATATACTTTTTATTATCTATTTGATAGTTAAAGTTGATTATCTATTAAACTTAATAGAAAATTAATGTTTAAGGTGTTTTGATTTTGTAAAAGTACAAATTACCAATGATTTTGAGTTGGTAAAGTGTTAGTAAAATAGAATTATTAAAGTTGATTGTTCATTAGTTATTAATTAAGTTAAATTTACTGATAATGATATAACAAATGTGAATAATAGATAGTAATGATACAATGACTTTGAAGTTGGCAAAGTGCTAGTAAAATAGAATTATTAAATTTGATTGTTCATACTAGTTATCAATTAAGCTAGACTCAACAATGATGATATACCAAATGTGAATAATGGATATTAATGATCCAAGAAGTGTAGTGATGATGATTGACCATTTTAATGATGATGATGCAACATTTGAATATTAATGACATAAGAAATATATTAATGATGTTATAGTTAAAATGAATATTAATGATATTAGAGATGTAGTCAATACTAATTATTTTCTAACTCCAAATTACTATGATGAAAAAGATGCAACAAAGTTAGTCAATACTAATCATATTACTAGTTTAGAATAAGTATTTTTTTAATAGTCATGATTGTCGTAAATTTGATTCATCCTAACAAACATTAAATTATAAGAAGGTTTTTATCAGCTTTTAACAAAAATGTAAATTAAACAATTTTTGTTTTTTATCATAAGTGACATAACCAACACTCAAATCATATTACTTTCATTAAAAATTAGCAAAAAAAAATCATAAAAATTGAGGTTTAGTTAGACAACCAACACTCTAATAATATTACTTTCATTAAAAATCTAACAAAAAAATTGATAAAAATTAAGTTCTATATGATTATAGTTTTTCTATGATGACTTTAGATTTTGGCCATACACAACTATGATTAAGTGAAAGAACAAACACTTAAATAATATTACTTCTATTAAAAATCTAACAAAAGAATTGAGAACAAATAATAATAATAATAATAATATATTTTGACTAGTCTATGGAGGTATACATACCTATCCTTCTGGATTTGAATTTTTAAATTGAAAAAAAAATCTAACAAAAAATTTGATAAAAGTGAATTTCTATATAATTATATAATTATAGTTTTTCTATGATGACTTTTTCTACGATGACTTTAGATACTATAGGAGGAGTAAATCCATCCAAATTAAAAGCTTTGCGCAAACTATAGGAGTAAATCCATCCAAATTAAAAGCTTTGCTTTATCTGATTTAAAATTATTTTTGAGTGAATCCATAAAAACTAAAAACTGTGCTTTGTCTAATTTAAATTTATTTTTAAGTGAATCCATAAAAACTAAAAACTGTGTTTTGTCTGATTTAAAATTATAAAAACTAAAAACTGTGTTTTGTCTGATTTAAAATTATTTTTGAGTGAATTCATAAAAATTAAAAACTTTGCTTCTTCTGTTTTATTTGTTTCACCCTTATCTAATTATATGTGAGCTTTATACATATGATAACCTCAAAACGCTAAACGCTAAAGTAACAAATCTCAAATCCTAAGACGAGACAAATTCTACATTAGAAACTTCACGCATCTGGAAAATTTCAAATTGATAAACTCAAAACATTCAAGTAACAAGTTGTTCTCGCAAATTGTGGAAAGAAAGTTGTAAAAACACTGAAGTGACAAATTTCCTGCACGAAACATTGGCGGATTTCCCAACTTCCCCTATCCGTGGCCATGCCCTTCATCTGGAGATTCCGTTGCAACGATTACAGTAATGGCAGTCACTCCTGTGTCAGCCGCCACACCTTTCGCTGCAAAACAAACATCCATACTCAGGCTTTCGTTCTTTTCCTCCTCCCGCTGAACAGCTCCCCCCGCAGCCCAAGCACCGCTGCCAACGCTCTCAGAACGGGACTTTTCAGGAGAGATTCTGCTCTCCGAAAAATGGCGAAGAGCGCGCACTATACAAATAAGTAGTACGGCTCCAACTATAACGGATCCAGTCACGACCCATATTACATAGTTGCTTGCCATTCTCAGAGATTTTCATAGCAAACTTCTGTTTCGTAATAACGCAATTGCAGCCTAATATATTGAAGTTTCAACCATCGGTGCTTCCACGAAGCTTCTATAGAAATAATAAATAATAATAAATTGTAATAATTGTCAAGTTTCAACCATCGGTGCTTCGACGAAGCTTCTATAGAAATAATAAATAATAATAAATTGTAATAATTGTCAAGTTTCAACCATCGGTGCTTCGACGAAGCTTTTATAGAAATAATAAATAATAATAAATTGTAATAATTTTCAGGGTTTGTAGATTGATTGGCATGTGTTGTGTAAATGGAAAGAATTCTATAAAAAAGTTTAAAATGTATCTTATAAATGAAAAAAATTGTGTAAAAAAGGTTTCAAAGTTGATTCTCACCTCACTTTATCTATGCTCCATGCTTATGGAATGTGTGAGACAACTGATAATAACTTAGTATTGGTGATGTTACATGCTTGTAGGATGTGTGAGGCAACTGGTAATAACGGTAATAACTTGGTGTTGAGAATCATAACGGATCTTTGTTTACAGCATTATTGAGTCCAGCTTTTTCACGCTTTCTCTTAATTACGCGATATCGATGCCCACCAAAATTTCAAATATTTTTGCCATTTCTAACATACGTAATTCTCTAGTCATATTCATGTTCTTTGAATTTTTGGCCAATTTTCATTCGAAAGTTATAAATGGCCTTAATTTTTATAATGTGCTCTAAATTGACTATGACGAACTTGAACCATCATTGACTGTGCATTCTTGGAGTGAAAGACGAGTTTACAGCTTCTCGTGTTAAAAACCATTCCTCGTAGTAAAATGTACATATAGTTGGCAGAAAGAAACTGCATATTAAAAAAAGGGACCTATTAAAACCCTTGAAGGTGCATGATTCTAGAACTTCAGGCGCAAAATTGGGATTGCGCACCTCGAGGCTTTTAATAAATCTGCACGATCCTCACTTTCAAAAGTTCAGGGAGCTTGTTCGAGTGAACATTGAGCGACTGTGAGCGAGATTGCAAGGTCTCTTATGATAGTACTTTATTTTAGTTTCACCCGGTACACAGTTATGTAATATATTTTTTATAATTTAGAGTGGAGGTTGAATAGTCTTATTTTTAGATTAAAGAAAAGATAGAGAGGAGGTTAAAGAGTATTAAAACTAGATTAAAGAAAAGACAAACTGTGGTTGTACTGGACGGTCGTCCCAAAAAAATAAACAATGAATTTTTAGAGTGGTGTTGGAGGAATCTTAAATAAACAATGA
>ML784645.1:78030-103515 GCA_009831015.1 Picea engelmannii | reverse complement strand
ATAAACTTTGAATGAATAACAGTTTTAATATATAGAGTTTTTAATAATCACTTTACTTTGGTATATAATATATTATAATAATTTATTGGAGTTAAAAATCCTTTTTAGAGTGTAAAACTTGAAGATTTTCATATTGATAAATTTGATTCCTCTTTCAGTTTGATAGATGAGGAGTGAAGATGAATTTATTCTAGTGAATATATGAATACTTTAATAAATTCTCAAATTATTAATAATTAATACATTAATAAAACACTAATATATTAAAAAGGTATTAAGATACATTCAAATAATATAATAATTAAGTAAAAATTTACATTTATAATACATTATTACATAAATAAAAAAATAAAAATTATTTTTTTGTTACATTTAAGTAACAATACATTAATACAATATCCATAAGTTAATAAAGTATTAATAAAATACCTCTAGGATGGGGTGCCAACTTTCGAGGGCAGGTTCTCCACGTGGAGGTCTTGCTAGCAACCTATGACAACTAGTCGACTGGAAGACAGAGATGAAGGGAAAAATTGGGATCCTAGTCACTTGAAGATGGGACAAAGTAATGATGAAAGGATCGTTGAATGTCACCTTGGAGGTGGCATTAACAAGAATTAATAAATGACGATAGCTTGACATTTAGGGATTCAAAACAATTGTCATAAATTTATAAAAATGCAGGCTGACGATAGCTTGTCGACCAGACTCACATGTGGATTAGAGGGGTCACACAAGATTACCAGATATGTTGAGGGAGATGTGTGGGCAATAGCCCTGCCACAACCTACTATCACTCTCGTCGTGGCTTGAACTGTAGGTTAATGATTACCTAGTTCGAGAGGACCCACGATGTCATGAGGGAAAACTACGACAATCGCTCACGATGATTCTAATGGGACCGCAATAAGGTAGGGGAATTATTCCTTAGAGTCCCTTAGTCTCCCACAAGATAATCTGGCAGACTATTGACTCTAGGGGTTTTTTATGTCTACCAAGTCAGTCAGGAGGCGAGTGGCACCCTTGGAGCACGTGGTGTGTTCTGAAAGGCACGTTGCGCAAGAAAAGTGGAAAGAGACGAGTAGCACCCTTGGAGAACTTTGTGCATCTTGAAAGACACGTCCCACAAGAGAAACATAAAGAGACGAGTGACACCCTTGGAGGACCTAGTGTGTCCTGAAAGGAACGTCGCATGGTTAGTTAATAATTGGATAAACCTAGATGGATTTAAGACAATAAAGTGTTAAGGAATTTTTCAAACCTTTCCCTTAAAAAAAATGTTTCCTAGCCTAGGAAAATAAGGCCTAGGTCTAAATCAAATCTTGTTGGTGGTAAAATTTTACCTATTTATAAAAAATAATAATAAAAATAAACATATATAAAAATAAAAAAATAAAAGAAAACAAATAATAAAGATAATCTTCATTAATCTTGTGACAAGAAGGGGGTAAGCAATTAATGTGATTTATAAAAATATTTTGGGATAAAACTTAAAAAGGGGAAATGATTGTTTTACTTTATTATGCTAATTAAAAAGTTAATTCATTAAAAAATGGGGAAAAGGGGAAAACGGGTAAGTTTCTGCACATGCCCTTTTGAGTTTAATTAAAAAGGGAAAAAGGGGAAATCTAAAATAATTAGGAATCTAGGAAAAAACGGGAACCATAAAAGAAAGGGGAAACACTAGGAAAAAGAAGTTAGTCCAACTTAGTAAGTTATCTAGCATTTAAGAACTTTCTAATTTAAACTGAACTAGAAAATTAATAATGGGGAAAGTCATTAAAACTTGCAAGGGAATTTGGGGACACCTAGGAGCGATTCTAGGAGTGACTCTAGTTGGGTGAGGGAAATAAGGGTAATTAATTAATTAAAGAAATTAGTTTTTTGAGGAATGAAGGAGATGAGTGACACATGTACAAGGAGGATTATTATGAATTAAATTAATGAACAATACATTAAAAAGTATTTTGGGAAAGTAACTGAGTTAGAAAATCTATATAAACGAGGGAGGAGGAGGAAGAGAGAACTGTTCAGTTGGGCGTAACGTTACGATGCAGAAATATATACTTGATTGACTTAGCTTGTGGGAGTTAGGATGCCCAGCTCAGTGAGGAGTCGTAGCTCAGTCTTGCGAGGTGAGATGGGAACTAGATGATTCTCTGGATAGTGTGTGTGGGCCCTTTGTTGTTTAGGGGGCTAAGGGTGAAGAAGAGTACCCATAGCGTTGGCTGGGAGGTACCACTGAAGTCCCATCTGTCAGCAAGCTAGAGTTGTACGAAGTGAGTGGGACATCAACTCAGAGAGGGCGTTTGGGCAACGATACACTTCCTTTATTGTTGCTTGGTATATTTTTGGTATGATATATGCTTTAGTTTTGCATGTTTATTGGGTACGAAAAATGATTGTCTTAGTATTCTAGTTGATGACTGAAATTTTCCCCATAGCCATTAGCTCGATGTTGATTTTCCCATGGCCTTCGATCCATGCATGTCTTGACTGTCCTATGGCATATTGATTCGTAATGATTACGGTTGTTTTTTCCTTTCGTCCCTAGCTCATCAGTCCTCACCTGAGCCGTCAACCAAGAGCCTGATCTATGGTCGTCACTTCAGTGTTAATAGACCTATGGATCTCAACAACCTTATTTTTTGTGTGTCGATGATGAGCGAAATGTGTTCCTACCAGTCATCTACCCCAATTGGTTGTTCTTGTTGACTATGGTCATGGCGCTTCCCGCGAATGTTTACCCCGTGCCTTGTACATCTTTGTTCCCTGCGGTTTACTTCTGCACCTAAATTTATTTGAGAAGGATTTTTTCTGCATTTTCCCTTGTGTTGATGGTCCTTACCTTGCTTGGGCTGTGATTTTTTTCATTCTTTTAAATTCGTTTAAAAAATGAAATGATTATGATCCCATTCTGCATTTTTATTGGGCTATGACCCTTTTTCCATGCTTTATTTCATTTGAAAACCGAAAGGGTTATGATCCCTGTCTATGTTTTTCTTGGGGTGTGATTTTTTTCATTCTTTTAAATTCATTTGAAAAACGACATGGTTATGATCCCTGTCTGAGTTTTGCTTGGGCTATGGTTTTTTTTCATTCTTTTAAATTACTTTGAGAAATAAAATGGTTATGATCCATGTCTACATTTTTGCTTGGGCTGTGACTATTAATGGATTGTGCAGTATGATAATGGATTGTGCTAGAGTCCCTCTGCTTCGGCAAGGACTAAAAATACATAAGAAGAAAGTAAGCAAATGTCCTTCAAAACAATCAAGATTTGACTGCATACTTTTAAATGTATTATAAAGAGATCAATCACACTGAAATCTTTGACACTATAAACATTATGAGTTAACATGGAATACAAATAGAAACAAAGAATTTAGTGTGGGAAATTCTAGTAGTGTGAGCGTAGAAGACATTGGCATAGTGCTAAATTTAGATTCCATTTCAGTGGAAAAAGGACTTCTCAAAGTGTAGTCTTGTTAGTTTATAAGAAAACTCAAATGTGTGAGTTATATTTTTTGATATAAAATGACATAGAAGCAAGAGAGGCATAATTAGAGTTTCAATTGTCAGTCAATACAGTAGAATATAGAGAACCTTAATTGTTCTTGTAGGAAAGAAGGACATTGTAAAAATGAGACTGTAAAGGATCCTTCCAAGAAGAACTCAGCCAATGTTTCACTAATGTCATCATGGTATTTCTCGTAATAAGTTTCTGTCAAATTGGGAAAAGTTGGTGCAATAATGGATTGTGCAATGTGCGAGTATCCCTGATTGCATCTTTGTTGGGTACCCTAGGCAAAGGAAAAACAAATTCTTTATCCCTGGCTGTGATTTGTTTGGTATGTCGGTGAAATCCTAAGTTTTCACCTACTTGGCATCATTAATCAGAAAACAAATTTATTTGGAAGGATTTAAACTCTGCGTTATGCCCCAATTCCTTTTTTAATTGACAGATGCCCCAATTTCTTTTTTAATTGATAGATACCCCAATTCCATATTTAATTGACAGTTGCCCCTTTCCATTTTTAAATGACAGTTTTCCCCATTTGTTTTTTAATTGACAGTTTGCCTTTCCGATTTGCCCCATCCCACTTTTGACAATCAGTGCATAAATCAATTAAAGACGCATTATATTTTCAGTTTTGTTTTATTTAGATTACCTGGCGAATGATAAATCTACTTGCATTATGAATGACATCGTTAACAATGGAATTCAATGTATTAAATGGATCTGAAGGGTGTTAATTGTGACTAGGATTATGGCATTAAATCTCATTAGAAGCATATGGCAACAATTCTCATTGAATGTAGGTCTCTAATTTCTCATTAAATATTTGGCTCTAATTTCTCATTAAAAGTACATGGCTCTAATTTCCCTTTAATGTATATGGATTTAACGGCATGGTCACTTCCTAGTATATTCTTTTAAGGTTAGCAGACAGATGTCATTTTGGTGTAGTCAGTGTAGACAGACCACTTGTTGTGATGCAAGGTGTTAATAAGTATTTCATTTTAGTTTTCTTCATTGATATGGTAAAGGTTGTTGTATGATGTCAAATGCTAGTTAGATTACATTTTTGAATTAATTTAGAACTGCCCTTTTAGATCTTAAGAATGATAAAATCGATCTGTATTCAATGCTATTTAGATGGTATTTATTGATTGGTTATACTTGGTAAAAGGGGTGGGTGGTTGACAAGTCTTGTTTTGGTTTGTGTCTTCCTTAGTAGTCATCCTCTGGTATCGCGTCAACCCGTTGTTGGGGTTTGGGTGTGGTTTCCCTCGATATTCGGCTCCTAGCGCGTCGAATTTTTCTAGAATCCTTGGTCCATATAGGATGTGTGGTGCCAAGGTTGGGACATGGCTATCACTTGGGGATGGCATGATTCCTGATGAGGGGATCATGGCACACCCTATTGGATAGAGGCGAATGAGAAATTTGCCAGAGTCAGTGCGTTCAGTTGATTGTTGTCGATCTTTGTAAGTTTATTTTGGCACTGTGGTGGAACACCTTCATGCATTAGCTTTGTGCGTCTTGAGGTTCTAGTCTTGTTCATCTTTGGTTGGGTGTTGGGAGGGGGATGTTGTCCCTTAGTTTGTAGGCATGTCTTGTTTGCATCAGGTGGGTAGTCATTCCTCCTTTTTCTCTACGCATGTTTTCCTAGTTGCCTTGTGCCTGGGGCATGGAGTCATAGTTGCCCGTTGCCTAGATGGCGCACTTGCGTTGTCGTTAGTTGTGTGGTTATAGTTGATGTCATCGCCTTCTTGCCTTTAAAAAATAAATTTTCACTTTCTGTTTCGTGTGTAGTCATAATGATCGGGGACATTACAATATCCTTTGTCGACTTGTGAATACCCAATAATGATGTAGCTTCTTTTAAATTTCTTGAATTCATTAGACAATGTAAAAGTTGATGTTGTACTCTTACTGATTCATCTTTTAAAAAATTATTATACATATTCTTAATTCGACATCTCATATAATGCTTAGTTTTTTTCTTCCCAAATTTGTCACTATCAACATTTTCTAATATTTCATCATCAATGTTGATAGATTCTCTTGCATATTTCAATTTTAAGTTTATATTAAAAAACATAACCCGAACAAAAATTCACTAAACTATATATAATTGAGTGTTCATCATGTATTATCTAAATTTATGTACATACCTATAGGTGATTCGTCTTTTGCTTCAATTTCGATTTCAACGTCTTTTGCTTCAATTTTGGTTTCAACATCTTCTTCGACATTATCAGACAATTCTACTGATGTTTTTTGAAAAACATCAAATTGTAATTACAATCAATTATGTTATTTACAATATTTTAAATTTGAATTTTATACTTTGAATTCTGTACTTTATGAATACAGTCCCAATGTATGTCATGTGCTCGATCATCATATGTGCATGCATACCTTGTTGAACTTCTTCTTGTTGAATATCTCTATTGACATTATCATCATTTCTTTCTTCAATATTTTCACGTTCTCGTTTCTTTCTCCAATAAAGCTCTTTCCTTTATTCTTTTTGGCGAGTATCATATTGAGTGCGATCAAATTTTCTCTTGTGCAAACTTTTGTTTCCCATGACTTTTATAGTTATCTATAAAATATATGTTCAACAAAGACTTTAGCTTGAAAAAATGCTCAACATTTATCTTTCAACATATAAATTGTTATTCCAATAAAAACTTGAACAAACATCAATTACCTTATTAAAAAAAAACCCAAAAGATGATTTGAAACTTTATTTAGGTGCTCTAGAAAACCATCATGTATTGATATCGATCCTCCGATTAAGCCTATGGAACAGAGGGGAAAAATAAAGAAAGAAAAGAATATAGCTGCAATCAGTGATATAAATGCTTTCAACTTCCTATCCTCGAGCTCATATCTATCTGTCCATCCAATGAATTGTGTTAAATTTGTTCGAACAAAAGCCTATTTATACAATTTGGCGCGAAATTAAATGATAGGACGTCTCTTTTCATTTTTTCCAACTGGCGGAATTCGCTCAAGAGGCTTTCGGCCAAAAGAAGTTTTTTCGGTCGAAAACCTTGGAAATCGTTCATTTTTTACATTTTCCCTTAAAATTTAGTCTTTTAGCTGAAATAATATGTTTTCGGCCGAAAACACGAAATTGGGACAGAAAACAAAAACCAGAGAATTTCCCTAAGATTACCTAAACTTCGGAGGTTTTAGGCTCCTACAAATACTGATAATTTGATTTCGAAAATGACACCATCATTTCCAAAATTGAATCTACTTTCAATTCCTATATTTTGTTTTCATTTTATTTATTTTTATCTAATTTTATTTTATGTTTTAAAAAAATCACTGCATAATATTTTCAGCAGACATTATGATTCGGTGAAATAAAATATCAGCATCTCTAAAAATATACAATGAAAAATTTACAAAAAGTTATATTCATAATCCTTAAACTGTTCTTTTCAAAAGGATATATTTAGATTTTCATCCGTTAGATTCAAAATTATAGTCATAATAAAATAGAGTCTCCGTAGATTGTTGTAGTATATTTTGTTTCTTAAAGACATAATTTTAATAATAGATACATTGTTGTAGGAAAAAGTAACTCATTATCATTCCTTTCATGTCTAAGGAACATATTGTTAAACAATTGTCAAATTGACATATAATCGTGATAAAAAATAATTAGAATAATAGTCATTGGAAAGCTAACAAAATTCTTCACAAGTTTTGTTTTTAATGTAAAGTGAAATTCTAAATAAAAGAAATACTTTTATATGCCGGAAGTTGTAGAACTTGTGAAAATACATTTTTTTTTCTCATAAAACAAGAAAAAGTGTAACCCATTTTCATGATTTCACCCATAGTGTTTCTCTAATGGATGTTTCCTCCTCTAAGAGGAAAGTAAACATTGTTTCCTATCAATAAAGGTATTATTTTGGTGTTGTGGTTTCATCTATTGTGTTGTTCTGTTGTTATTCTCTGCAATATTATGTTTGGCTATTATAATAGATCTGGTACCTTACAATATTTGTCTTAATGACACTCCTTGTGGGATTCCTTTTACTCTTCTACTTTTTCCAAAATCATCTAAATAGTTAAAAGTATTGTCACAAGAGTTTATGGTAGTTGGATGTTTTTCCATCGAATTCATTCCTGTGAGTAAATCGTAAGATCCTAATAATAAAATATTTAGATCTATATTGGTCTACATTCCATCCATATTTAATATACCATATTTTACCATTTAAATAACTTTTCATTTTGTTTCTATAGATAATTGAACTAGCCAATATTTTTTATGATAAACATTTTACAGTGTACAACTTTCTACCACTGTAGGTGAAAATATAACTTAAACTTGCACGAGGGCGTATTAATATAGATACATGTTTTCTATTTAGCATACCTTCTATCTCCTTCATGGAATATTTATGGTCACCTTGTCCATTTTCCACAGAAACATTGATCTTATGAATACATGTTCACATGAATATACACCTCTTAAACATAGGGTTTAAAGGAAAATCTTATGTACTTCTTGATTTATGTTTTTATTTAAAGGAAAATCTTGGTATAATTGAGGTTCTTTGAAACCACATAACTGAAGTAGTAGCCTAAATGTCTCCCTCACTATATTCTTCATCAAATCTGTAGGTTTTTTGTTTTTTTGAATCGATACACTTTCTTTTCCAATGAATCTGGTTCTCCTAACCAGTGCACTGTGTGATGGTTGTCGAGGATGCTTAAATTCTTTCTTTTTAGTATCAAACATGTCCTTGTTTTTATCCTGCCATATTTTTGTAATTTTAGAACTCTGATTAAATTGAATAAATCATAGTTTAGCATGCCTTATTACTTCATCCGTTGCCTTTGGATTAAGAAATTCAATCTTATTGTTATATGCTTGAGGAAAATAACTCATGAACCATTTTACTTTTTCCTTCTCCTCTCTAAGTTAAGGTACACATCTCTTTAGATTCACAAATCTAGTGAGAGAGTCTTCAATAGACATCTATCTTCGTTTAATATCATGGAACGCCTTATCCTTTTCATCATAATACCATTATGTTAAATATTTGTCTTTAAAATATTTCTTGAAAATTTTTCATTTGAGTTAATTTCTCCTAATCTTGTTAACCATTTTTGTCTCCTACCACCAAATGTAAACTTTTCCATCTAGTTGGTACACAACTAGCATGTCCTTAAAGTTTCGAGGATAATTGTAAATTTGGAAGTATTTACTCATGTTCAGAAGCCAAGCTTCTTCTCCCTCCTCAGAATCACCATCAAATATGGGTGGTCAAATTTTCTTAAACTCTTCAAGTAATTATTCCTCATGTCATTTTATTTTCTTTGTTTTAGGTATAATTTTCTGAAAATTAATGCTATGAGAGTTATCTTAACTACTTTCTTCATTTAACAACTATGTTTTATCACTATTCACTTTATTGTCATCAAGCTTGTGTGATTCCTCATTAGAAATATCATTTTTGGCAATACTAGAAGTATGTCCTATCTATCTTAATTGTTTCATATTAATAATTTTCTTAAGCATAATCTCATTTAACTCTTCTTGTTCTTTATTATCTTTGAGAATCTTTTCATTATCCATATCTATACTTTGCAGTTCTTCTTTTATATTACACATAGTTTCCAACTGTCCCATAAAGTTATCTTGTGATTTCTCATTGTTTAATTTCACATACAATTGTGGTCTAGTTGGTGTTGATATACAATGTTCTTCATCCATGATACTTTGACTCTCATATGTGCAAAACAAAATGATGTCAATTATTTTTCTTATTAAAGATTTATATATGTATTTTATTTTATTTGTAAGAAAAAAAAAATTATATTCTTTATGATCCCATAAGGCTGTAGTGTTTTAGAAATGTTGTAATAACATTTCTGATCTATCTCACCTCTTAAACATAGGGCATGTCTATGCTTACACACTTAAATTTTTATTATACTATATTTTGTAAGAACATTTAATATATCTAAATTTACTCATGAGTTTACCATGACAATGTTTTTATTATTTGAAGCATCACTGCAAGTATGCAAGTATTTTCTTTTCCAATACTTCTTGCCAACACAAAATTGGATATTCTCCTAGTTACATGTATTATATACTTTCTTATTACCTTTTTTTGTTTATTATAATATTGTTATTACAATATTACCAACTTATTCATCTATGTTCACATAACAATGTAGTCTTGTAGTAGCGTAATACGATTTTACATGTTGGGGGAGACTCATACATTCTACAAGTAAATTCTCTTTTTTGAATTATTGTAAACCTCTTGGATTAGATCCACTACTTCCCTTTTAATATAAAAAAATTTCACCATGTTATCACAACGAGATCCATTACAACGAGATCCATTTAGTTTTATATCTACACTACTTATTAAGTAGAAAGGCTTATATCTATTAACAATGAGCACATTTAATGATTTTTTAATCATAAATTTTAATAGTATGGTTATCAATGGAAAATGCTAGCATATTTTTAGTGGTCTTTTCAAATCAATGAACAAGATCTCATGTTCATAACTTTTTATCATTTTTAAAAGTTTCAGTTAACCTGTTTACTTTTTAACATTTACTTAATATAATTAAGAAAGAAATTAATGTGTCACCATCTAATTCCCACGTTCAAATGATTAACAAACTTAATTAAAACTACAAATTTACTCCACTATTAACTTTTTATCATTTTAAGTGTTAGCCACTGCAGTCATATTAATATCTACAACTCATAAATGTTACTAGATATGCCCCACTCATATCACAACGTAAATGTCTATAATGAATTAACAACTCAATTATTTGTTAATCTTGATTATACATGATATTAGTTTGGTGATTCTCCACGTTGGAAAACCTGAATAGGCCACGAATTTGTCCCATTACTCCCTTGTGCCTGTCACACTTAAGGAATACAGGGTATTCACTATGGCATTGAGGTCGAGACTCCTACCAGCTCATGTAATATCTCATTTGATATTATCGTTCTAATCCTGGGGTTTCATCGTTCTTCCATTCCTCTTTTTCATAGGATCTCCACACCAGGTGCCGAGACAATGGAAACATTTTCAATTTAGAAGTTCAAGGTAACATATGCTCTAGTTCTCAGTGAATAGAGACGTTCTACGGTCTTTCATTACTGGTTTTTTTTCTGGTACTGATTTAATTCCAACCAAGATTTTTATTACAGTTTATTCCAACGAAGGTAACGTATGCGCTAGTTATGAGTGAGTAGATACGTTCTACGGTCTTTCAGTGCTGCTTTTTTTTCTGGGTACGGTGTTTGTGTTATAGACTCGTGCCGATTTGGATTCACATCTTCAGAAAACAAATATGTTTGCTTAGCCCGAGAGAATTCAGGTAAAAAGAGAGTTTGGTTACTAGTATGCAATCTTGGGCATTATTTTTTACATATTTCATATCGTTATAACACAATTGTGTCACGAATTTTATGTAGGGTTTCTTTCAAACCCTTGATGCGGTAATGGAAACGGTGGCCACTATAATCCAGGTACCATAACCATATAATTTTTTATCATTCAGATATGAACCCGAAGAAAGAAAATAATGAAACTAAACTAGGGTTTTATTTCTACTTGTATTTGTATATAAGAACAATTTTCCAAACCTCTCATGAGATAGTCATTATATAAACATTTGGATTAATTAGTTATTAATACAATCTGGTTAGTTCCCAATGTTTTGAGAGTAATTGTTTAATTCATGGATACAATGTTTTGGGTTTATATTTATCAATAAGAGTATCACTCTCCGTATTAATGCTCGAAAGAATACTCATTTTCTTGTTAAGAGAATTAAAACACTTTGCAGAGTTACCCATGTCTTTGTTCAGTCAATTTCTTTCCATAACATATAACGTACAGTTATAATTTTGTTGTAGTTTCTTTTGAATCTTTGGAGAGTTCTTAGTTACATATTGTATGTATATGTACAATACCTTTTTCATATGCATGGGTAAATTGAGAGATTTGAACTCAAAATCTCAACAAATATAACATTTCATATCAAAACACATTCCAATTTAACGTCTCCTTAAAATTTACAAAAGAAACAAATGTTATGAATATAGTGTAATTCAAATTTGACTCCAAAGTTAAAGTGTTGGTGCAACCGTCTATTTATACTACAATTGTATTCATGATTTACTATATCTTAGATTTCAATGTCTTGTTATTATTTAAAAGAAATAGGGGTTTACCCTTTACTCCATGGCCGAGTGGAAATGATTTCTTGATTTAAAAGTTTTACATACTAATTTTTGAGTAAAGTAAAACTTTAGTTACAATTTTTAGTTTTAGTTAGTAAAAACTCAAAATATTTTTTTCTTTATTAATAGATAATTAATTTATTTCTATAAACTATGTATTAAAATTTATAGATAATTAATCTATTTTTATAAACTATATATTTAAATCCAAAGTTTTGAAAAAAAAAATTATTTTTCTCCTAACCACCAAATTCATAAGATCAAGATACGTGGCGTGGCCTTTCTACTAGCCTTGACTATTACTACTAATAGCAGTGGGCAAATGCAGCGCTTGCCGGGACTATTAATAATAAAAAGTAAAACTACGGGATTGACATCTATTCCTATTCCTAGGTCCCATAGTGGGCCTAATAGGTGGTGGCTCTCTATCAGTATTAGGTGGTGGTTATCCGTATAGGTAGTGGGATCTCCGCGCCTCCCACCCACAACCAAATATTAAGAATTGTTCAGGACTGCCTCGATTTGCTCAGATATAAAGGGAGTTGGAGTAGTGGGCTATCCTAGAGCTGGGTTCTTCTCCCTCCTATAGTAGTAGGTTCTTCCCTAGTGACGGGTTCGCCCCTATTTTGAAACAAGTGAAAAGGGGTGGGATAATCCTAACTAATTAGTAGCGGTGGGCTATCCCATACTAGTGGGTTCTAATGCTACTAATACTATATGTAAATCAAATGTTACTTTTACTTCTATCATGCTTTATTTTTCCTTAATATAATATATGTAAATCAAATGTTACTTTTACTTCTATCATGGAAAGCAAACAATATTTAGAAGCATTTACAAAGTTAACTATGTCTACATACTATGACTTCATGGAAAGCAAACAATATTTAGAAGCATTTACAAAGTTAACTATGTCTACATACTATGACTTGTACTACTTTAATACAATTTTATATATTGGAATCGAAGTCAATATATATTCAATTCAAACTTTTATTTATACATGTATTATTCTATTCCTACCCATTATTATTTTTTGCATTCTACTTTTTGTTTAAATCTATTTAAAGAAAAATATAAAGGTACAATAGGTGTTATTTTATATATATACATTGTTATCAATGATTAATAATAAAAGGAAAAAAAAATCTCTTTTATATGTGTACTTGAAAAAAACTAGGTTTGAGTCTATTTTAATGATTGGAAACAAATTTATTAGAGTACTAGTTCCTCTCAACTATAGACAAAAACAATCAATATTACTTGTTCTTATCACTCTCGAGCCTAAATCACTATTCCATACAAACTGAAAATTGTATAACCTTCACCAGGAATATGAGAGTTTGATTTTTTCTCCTCACAAATACTCAACAACAACATCTTGCTTCATCCATACTTGTATATAATAGCTTGCCTAGGTCTTTTTTAAGTTGGCTTCATCCCTAATAGTAGGGGATATTCTTGGCCTAAATTTGTGCTAGCTTGTTCCATGACATTCTACACCTTTGGGAGTAGGGTTCCATTTGTCCCATACACAATATTTACTGTGGTGGTTTTTATCATTTTCACTGACCCATAAAATAATGATTTACTCTTTGTAACTAGATTTTCTAATCAATGTGTTTAGTGTTAATAAAATAAATTAAAATAATATTTACAAAAAACATTCATCATCATCAATGTGTATGATGGCATATAATTTCTCATAAGTATTTTTTTCAATTCTTCCACATCATAAACTATAAAAATTAAAATATTTAAAAGTTGTAAACTAAGGGACATTACAAAACCTAAATGTGAAATCTAGTATTCCTTGAGCATATTTCTCCTTGTTTTCTTATTCATTCAGAACAAAAGGTTACATGCCTAACCTTGTTCTACATATAAGACACAATCAACATCATACCCTCTTGCTTTACATTAGAACAACCATGTAGAAAATCCGGCATACATGTACATGACCTACAACCTATATTGATTGATTAAATTAATACAAATACAAAATGCCTTATTTATAGCATTTACAATAGGAAAAACCTTAAATAAAGGTTCCCAAAAACAATTACACATCCACATGGATCCTTTCCTACAAATACCACAAATCTTTAGATTTTGTTACAGTCGAAGCAATTCAAGTTACCAATCAAACTAAATTTGGTCTTTAGTAGGTTGTCACACAACCTCCTATTGACCTCATGTTAGTTGATTTCTTGAATTTCTATCAATTACTTTTGACTTTGACTTTTGTAGTAAACTTTAATTCCATTCGATCCACCTTGACTCAACGTTCACTTCAAAGAATATAAAAACCCAACATTCTCCCACTTATTTTCTTCTTCACTGAAACTGGTGGCTTCCTTAAATTTTGTTCACAAACCCAAGTCATAAATGCCCATTCCCTCTCTACACCAAGAGAAATTCATAAAACTCATAGACTTGGTCAAGGAGTCTGTTATGTTTTCCAACATGTCTACTTTCTCTGGCAACACCTTATTTCTTTTCACCATGTCTCTCACAAAATGGTACTGTACATCAACATCTTTAGTCTTGGAATGATAAGTTGGGTTATGACCTTCATGTTGAACTTGAAGGATAGCTAATTATTCACCTCCTTTATTGCATCCATGTTATTTCCCACATGCATCATGTCATCGACATACAATTCTATATATTTGAAATGCCCACCTTATTCCTTGGAATATCTGGAGTCATCAAATTTTATTCTCATAAATCGCAAACTGAGGATGTATGTGTCGAAATTTTGGCACCACATCCTTGGTGATCGATTTAGACAATAAATGGATATTTTTGGTTTGCACACTACCTCTTTCTTTCCCTTTACTGCAAATCCTTCATGTCCTTTCATGTATGTTTCTTCTTCCAGGTCCCCAGGTAGGAATATTTTCTTTACATTCATTTCCTCTATCTCAAAATCAAATGTTGTAGCGAGAGACATTAGTATTCTAATGGAATTTAATTTTGCAATGGAGAAAAAATATAACCAAAGTTGACTACATCGACTTGTGAGTATCCTTTTGCTACCAATCAAGATTTAAATTTATTTACCTTTGTATCTGGTTCATATTTTTCTTGAACACCCACTTGCTACCGATGGGATTTTTCCCACTAATCAATTTTCTTAAAGACCATGTCTCATTCTAATGAAAGTATTCCAAATATTTTACCATGGCATCCTTCCAGAGTCTTCCCTTTGTTGAGTCAACTACCTCCTTGACTGACTCTTGGCAATATGGAAATATAGGTTGGCATTGACAATAGATCTGTGATGATGATAACGACATTGCTGGCATTGACATTGATAGTATTGACTCTATTTCATAATCATGACTGGAATAGGGATACTAATGTTGCATACATTTCATATATGTTGACATTATGGTGACTGTGATGACATTGAGAGTGTTACATGTATTTAAATCTGAACATCTAAAATGTAGAAGAACATGTTGACATTATGTTTACTATGATGAAAAAGTTGATGGATGGCATTGACAGATAAGAAATGTGCATTGGGCATGTAAAATAACATAAGAAATGATTTATGTTGACCTGTTGAATGTGATGGTTATAAGGCACTCTATTATTAGAAGCCATGTGATGTGCCTAGAAGGCAAGGGTTGTCTTTTCCCAAGATGTGAATTAAAAATTGATTGTCCAAGCAAAAAAACCTTGATGCTGATGCAAACTTCTACAAGTTGCAAGATGATGTATTGCTACATGATCAAATTCACCATCACTAAAACTAGATACCAAGTCGATCAGGTTTGCTAACTTGTTAACGAGTTTAAACATCGATAGAAATATCATAGATTCAATGTGGATGATACAATTGAAGTTAAACAATGCTAGAAAACATGGCAAGATATATGGTTTAGACAATATGAGTGAGAAAAATACAATCCCAACACAAATGTCAAGAAGACGACTGGTATTGGTGATAGTGGACAAGATGGTAGTGATACGTTTGTACCTAACCGAACATTCTCTGTTAGAAAAGAGCCACTGCAAGTTGGGACACTCCATATGGAAAGAAGCTCATGTGCGGGGCTTCTTGGCAAAGGTTCCACAAAGAGTGATGAGAGGTCAACAAATATGTTTTGTGATGACATATTTGGAGAATCACCTGCAAGAATTTGGAATTCGGGTAGAGGTGATGGGATCCTGTTGATACAAGTGGTATTCATGAAAATTGGGATGATGTAGAAGGATACTATGGTTACGGCATTGGTGAGGTCCTTGATGGTCTTTATGAAGTTATAGCTTCTCATGGTAAACGTTTATTCTCAAGTGTTGTTCGAGTGAAGGATCTTAAGGTGGGGAAGGGAGAACTGGAAGAGGTTGCAATTAAGATTATCCACAACAAGGAAACTATCTATAACGTAGGTCAATAAGAACTGATAATATTGAATAAACTTGTTGGTGTTGATACTGAAGATAAACGCCACCGTGTCAGATTTCTCTCCAACTTTAAATATAGGAATCATTTGTGTTTAGTGTTTGAGTCCCTACACATGAATATTCGAGAGGTTCTTAAGAATTTTGGTTTCAATATTGGTCATAAATTAATTGTAGTGCAGACATATGTGAAGAAATTATTTATTGCATTAAAGAATCTTAAGAATTGTGGGGTTTTGCACTCTGACATAAAGCTTGATAATAAGATGGTGAATGAAGCAAAGAATGTTTTAAAACTAGCATATCATAGGATCAATTTCAATTGCAGAGGAGATGAATATCTACAGCAGAATCCATTGTGAAGACTCAGCAACCATCCGATCAAGTGATTGACGATGCTTATTGATTCATTCAGTGGGATATGTCCCACATTAGAAGTGCGAAAAGGTTCATATGGGTTTATAAAGACTGCCCTCACTATACCTATTCGACACGTAGTGAAAAGGTATGGTGGAGGCTCTAGGTTCTTAGAATTCACATGAGGATCACCATCCTGGAGCTCGAGATGACCTTTTAGTCCCCCTACCTTTTGGAAGAAGTGACAATAATTGTTGATTTATCGAGGAGATGATCTTGTCTCTTGGATTGATATTTTTTTTTTTATATATTTGTTGACACAACGTTCATATGAAGTGATCATGGGCTTAGGTGTGTTTGTTATTTTGGTTGGTGGAAAGACTGCCATTTTTATTAGAGTCTTTGACATAATGCAAATTTTGGAGGATCACCAAGTCTGCTACCAATTGAATATACATCAATATGTTGAGACCGCTATTTTTTCGAAAGATGTAACAGAATGATAAAACTAGAGGTTTTCCATGTTTAGAAAAACCATGCACACCACCAAAGATCTCACACTATCATTATTTCTGTAAAACAAAAAATATCATGGTGAAGGTGGATCACACAAAGAAGATAGTAGACGATATTAAAGCTCCACCATAACTGTTGAAAGGTTTACATGCTTCCATGTCCAAATGATCACCAAATTTAGTAAAACCCTGCAAAAAACACAAAGTTAGTAACCTGCATGAAGAAATAGTTAGATTGAATCTTGGTTAAACCATTCATGCATTAAAAGATGGAACTAAATCAAAGAATAATGATAACTATGTTAGTAATAATCAATGGTAATTAGATATATAATCTATTAAATGAATAAGTGTGATGTTTATGAAGAGTTGTGTTGAAAATTTGAAAGGAATTTGTGTGACCGTAGCAAAGACATCGAAGATCAAACGCAAAAAGAGACAAAGAAACAATCATTATATCTAGTCCATTATACAGAGGATTTCTTGATTTATGAACAACGAGTCGCTAGGAGGTGATAGAGCATGTTCGAGCCTGCATAGGAGTAGGTGTTTCATTGTAAGTTGTAGCAAACTAAATAATGAGTTGTATCCTCCTACCAGTTGGAGCTGGTGCATAGGGGTGTGGGTGCATCCTGATCAGTGGGTGTTGATATAAGGAGGAATAAAACATCTTCCTTCTATTGTAACTTGTAAAACAAAATTTTGCGGTTAATAGAAAAGTGGTTGTGGTTTTCCCAATTGGGTTCCACGATAAAACATTGTGTTCAAATTTTTTCTTCATTTCTGCAATACATAATTAACAAAAGTAAAAATTTGATAAAATTATTGTGTCACTAATTCACCCCCTCCTCTTAGTGACAGGATCTGATCCTTCAATTGGTATTAGAGAAGGTCTCTTCACTAAAAATTTTAATCACTTGAAGAGAAATATACATCAGAATGGATCGACAGTTGAAGATGTCATAAAATTCCCCCTATTTGATGGTGAAGACTATGTTTTCTGGATTATTAGAATGAAAATCTATTGGATGTCCATTGGATTGGAAGTATGGACATTTTTTGAAAAGGGATATGATGTTTCAAAAGTCACTCCCACAGAAGCAAAAGACAAGAATAAATTTTGGGAA
The DNA here is from genome assembly GCA_009831015.1 of Picea engelmannii. NCBI lineage: Eukaryota > Viridiplantae > Streptophyta > Pinopsida > Pinales > Pinaceae > Picea > Picea engelmannii. The sequence goes on along the minus strand of ML784645.1, from coordinate 85,329 downwards.
CATGAAAAGGATTTAAACACACTACAAGTTGGACAGAGTAAGAAGATCCTTTCTAAAGTACTAAACTATAAAAATTCAAAACAATTTTGGGATAAATTGGAAACTATATATGCAGGAGATTCCAAGGCAAAGAGGGCCAAACTTTAGACCTTCAAAGTACAATATGAAGGTCTAAAAATGAAGGATGAATAAAATATCTCAGAGTACTTTGAAAGGAATGATAATATTGTTAATGCAATCAGAGGTTTGGGAGTAGAAGTGTCAGACAATGATTTAGTTGAAAGTATACTAAGAACACTACCTATGCTATATAATCCTAAAGTGTCCACTCTTGAAGATCGAGAGAATCTATATCAACTCACCATGGATGAATTCTATGGATTTCTTATAGCCTATGAGTTAATATTAGGTCACGAGAACCTCCCAAAAGGAGAGGCAGCCTTCAAGGTGCTCAAGAAAACAAAAAATCATAAGGAAAACACCAACCCATCCATCATGAAGAATCTGATGTAGAAGAATCCAATTTTATTAAAAAACTTCAGAAAGGATCACAGAGGTACAAAGGGATTCTTCCTTTCAAATGTTTTAATTGTGGCAAAGTTAGCCACTTTGTAGCCAAGTGTCCTTATCCCAAGGAAGACCCTAAAGATGACAAAGACACAAATAAACAATACAAGAATAAGGCAACACCCCACTATAATAAAAAATATTACAATGGGAAAAATAATTTTTACTCAAAAGAAGAAAACAATAGTTCATCAGAGTCTAGTGATAGTAATGATGATGAAGTGCTTTTTCTAGGTATTGAATAGTCTAATGAGAGAGAAGAGTCATAATATGAAGTAGAGATTAATATGTAAGAGGAGCTTCTTAGTTCCTTGAATGAATTAAGAAGATACAAAAACATATATAGACAACTATAATTTTTTGTATTTGAACAAAAAGAAAAAGAGATGGAGAAAATCATGAGAAACCTGAAAAACCAAATCCTAGAAGAAAATAGAATGGAAGAAAGTCTGGAGAAGTCTCTTAAAGAGAAACAAACAACTTGTGAAAGAATGGATGCATAATTAGTTCACCTAAGAAAAGAGATTGATGAAAAACTTATCCAAACAAGATATGGAAATAACTCTAAAATATTAGATAAAATTATAACCACGCAAATTGATTCAAGTAAAAAAATGGAATAGGTTATTGTCAAGGAGAAAACCAGGTTAACTCAAAATCTTATGCAATTTCACTACTCAGTACATTCAAGAAGAAAGATGAAGAAAATACAAGCAATGATCAGAAGTCCAAAGGATTATTTCCACCCATCCAGAAGGAATATAAAACAACACCAAAGAAGGTTTATTAAAACAAGTATCCTCACATTTTCTTTTGTTATTTCTTTGCATGCTCGAATTTCAGACACAAATCTATTAATTGTAGAGCATATGGAAGGAAAAATTTGAGGGTTAAAAACTATAACCTTAAATATAACCAAATAGTAGATCAAGTTAAAAGAAGAAATTATAAATCCTTTGCACCTCTATAAGAAAGGAACTTAGAATGATTTAGATGTCATAATTATGGACATAAAGCAAGTAATTGCATATTAATGGAAATCTCAGGAAAACAAAAGTTCATTAGAGATCAAAAGAATCTTTGGAAAGAAAAAACATCAAAGGAGGAATGTCTTAATGCCTTGAAAGTGTTGGAAGATTGGTTGTTGTCATTGATGTCAACCCTAGTCATGGGTTTTGGACCGCAAGATTGATGAAGGTATTTGGACATGAAGGAAAATTCACATGCAGATACAACACCCATGGATGGATAGTATACATCATTTTGTTTCCAGTGGTATGTGGCACATCATGTGGATCCTCATGGTTGAGGAGAAATGAATTTTTGAAGATGACAAAGTGAATTATACATGTAGGCCCTCAATATAATTAAAGAAAAGAACTACAAAATAAGAAAGTGTCAGGTCGGCCCTAATGTTAAAAGGAAGTGACATAAATGGTATAAATAAACATCATTATACATTCATTTGATACAAGTCGAATTTCAGAGGGAATAAGAAGTAAAAGAAGGCTGGATTTCAAGGGAGGATGAAGTCTTTTGGTGATGTGCTCTAAGGTATGTTATTTTCAGGTCATCTTACCATTTTTTCTCTAGAATGATTCAGATGGTGAAATCACTATGGTATTGAGAAGACATATCAAGGTATATTTGTTAAAAAAAATTAGCTCTTTATTCGCTATAATTATGGAGATACAGTCTGTGGAAGATAGGGTTTGTGACTAGTCCTGAAGCTAGTTAATAAACAGGTGTTCCAGGTAAAACAGTGATAACTTCTTCATGCATAATCCAAATTATGTGGGACCACTTCCATTGGAAATAGTATCGATGGTAGTTTCTTGTGTGTGAGTTTTAGAATCAGATGTTAAATATTGAGCGTGGGGCATGCTGTACAAGTTGGGTCTTCTGAACAAACCAGAATTGAATAAAGTCTACCATTATTTCTATAACCTCTTTTTAGGGACGATTCAAGGAGTGAAAAATGGAGGAGTTTCAGAGAATCTATTGCGTAATATTATCTATAAGATCATATTACTCCAAGAATTGAAGAATTGTAGAAATTGAAGAAGTCTCAGGAAGCATTATCAGGTTCTATGTGATGATTGGTTGATGGTGATGATTTAATGTAAAGTTTTATTATCTCTCATATATTCTTGGGTGGATGGAAGGGGAAAGGATGGAGAGTTCAAATCTCTCTTGATATTGGAGGATTGTATCTTCCTCTTGGAGGTTTATCTCTCCCTCTACATTTGGAAGATGTAGCTACCTTTGGAATTCATTACTTCCCTTGAACAATAAACTATTGATTATTTCTCATATATTGTGCATGGTGTATTATGGTGTATTGGTGTAACTCTTATACTATTGTTCATTTATCATTGGATATAGTTGAATGGTGTAAAGACCTCTCTTGTTACGCCAACTGCTCTGTAACAGGTGCAATTTTTTTTTATTTTTTATTTTTATTTAAGGTGTGTGCGCACGTGTAGAAGGGAACAGACACACGTGACTCTACGTCGCCAACCGACGACTATCAGGACGCAAGCAAGACGAACATAACAAGACGACATACGACATACAATAGTAACCACGAGCAATAAACATCCATAGACATAAGGCGCACAATAGGTAACCACAAGCATTTAATGACACACTGGGTTAGGCACAGTACAAACACAGAAGGAAGAATCCATAGTAGTAGATTTTACTATTTATGCACACAAAACAAGGGTGTTTAATCTTGATTCTCTACTCCGGAGAGAGAGAATGTCAGATAGGCTCCTGGTCGACTGCTCAGGCAGAAACTAGTAATCTCTGTCAAGTGTGTCGCAAGAGTGGAAACCCTGCCTTTAAAGGGCCCGAGACTCTTGATACGACACCAGATTCTTTACATGAAACAAAAATCACACACACAGACATATCTACTAGGGCTACCTGGAGGTGCCTACATCCCACCCCACACAAGCAGTCCAATCAACAGATTAATACAACCCGGTGCAACAATAGAAAAAGAGCAACCCCGTCTGCTACGGAAGGCGCAAGACAAGGATTCAGACAACGACCACTAAAGTTAATGACAAGGCAATGTCCATGACTCAACCGGGATTGATTACTAGACAATTTCTCCATTTAATTTTATTAAACCACGAGTAACTTAGCGTAAGGTGAATCTAATTAAATTATTGCCCTTATTTTAAGGGCCTTACCCTTGGGGTTGAGAGTATAAAAGAATTACAATTCCTTACCTGAATTAACCGTACCATTACAATTATACTACCACAACACTGTAAACAAAACACAATGTTATTTCATTCCGATGTTATCAGGGCTACAATACCGGTACCATGAAACGTCAACACCATTACATTGCATTCCATACTTGCAGTAAAAAGAATCACATTACAAGATAATGACAACAAGACAACCATTAAGGCAGTTAGTCCAGTCTAATTCTAAAGTCTAAATTGCATGAAGACATTAAGGTAAAATCTTAATTTAATATTAACAATAACATTTAATTCACCATTACCATATTCTACGGTTACACTTAATTTACCCTCACCATATTCTTCCATCAATGTCTCATTTATAAATTGAAAAATAAAGATGGATAGTTTAGGATTTACCATTAATGCAACCTTTAACATTTATCGATAATTATAACTCTATAAGAACACCACATTCTAAAACATTGAACTTACTCAGTGTAGAATTCACATTAACCTGCATTGCATAATTATGAATAAAATGAAGGGTTTATGACATAACATTTAGGCAACAATAGTCGTTTTAACTGCAATTGATAATTTAGTGAATAACGCGACCTTCTATCTTATTAAACCGCTTATACAATTTAATCATTACAAGCACATTCCCTAAATATAACCATAACATCTCCATCTATCTTACAATAAGATTCAATTCAAGTAACCAGGATTTTTTTTTTCTTTAAATGCTTAAGAATAACAAAAGATACTTGGGTAACCTTCCCATGACCCGGCCATGTCCTCACTTTTATATTACAATAACATCTCAGTGAGACAATGAGGACCTTACCTTGGGTTGTTATTATTAACAAAGGAACTACCATGATATGACCCCAAAACCATATTGATTCCTTTATATTAACATTAATGAAATTTAAGATACAAGCCCTACACGTTATGGGTCATATTTAACAAAATAACATATAAACGTTTTATCATTATCAACTGAGCGTTACTTTAAACAGTCATCATCATGAGCTAGAATTGTATTTATTCTGGTTATGGTTATAAACTGAATTGTTTCTACAATAATTCAATGAAACGCGATTAATAATAAAAATAGTAAATTACCCTAATTTTTTAATTAAGAACTCAGTCCTCGATTTACTAAACCTATAGCTTCCATTCTTCAATCAGCAATTTGATTTAAATTCAAGTTACTGTCTGCTGGCATAAACTCCCATTATAAGAGAAAAATGAGGCGCATAAAAAGATAAGTTACTATTTTAACAACATGAGGATTCACGCTGATTTAAGTGCTTAATTAAGGTTGGGGACAGGTGGTCTTAAATTAGGCGCTCGAATCCAAGCGCAGTCATGCCATCCTCCCTCTCATCAAGGAAAATTTGGGCAACTTAGCACACGCACAGTGTAGAGCATTCCAGCTAGCCAGGCGCACAAGTGTAGAGGTGGGTCTACTGTTGAAGTCCTTGAAGGGGAAAAATCTTCAAGTTTAATTAAAAATTTACTCAATCTTACTTGGATTACAATTCCAGATGTTGGAATATGAAGGAAAATAATCTAATAATCCTTTCGATCTGTCTCTGATCATCTACTAGAAAAACGGTGCTTAGAGAGCATACAACCGAACAATGGAATAAATAGCACAAATTGACAGCTGGAAAATTAACGTGGTGTGTGCAGGCCTGAAATCTGTGGGTAACATACGATTTGGGTTCACTCTTTAGCACATCTACATGGCAGCGAAATCGATGCCCTTGGCACCGAGTAAAATGGTAAACAATAAATAATCAGGAGACAACCTTAAATGGGCAACTTGCGGTCACGCATCAACGTTGGGAAACACAACATCCAAGCAGGGAAAAAGGGGATGAATCACAGAGTTGGGTGGTCGAAATAAGTGGGTTCCCTCCAACGATTGTGACACAACTTGCAGAGATAGGAGAGGAAAATTGGGGCATCCTCCAACAAAAATGAAGAGGTTTAACAATAACCCAGCTGCAGAATTGGTGGGTGTGAATCCGCGTGGGTAAGTTCATCCCAGAACCCCATCGTGAGGTGTATTAACCCAACGATGAGCCCAGGTCAGAAATTGCCCCAGTATCTGCCCAGCGAAGAGTTCGTCCAAGGATTTAATCACAAGTATAGGGTTTTAGTCAAAGCAAGAGAACTCATCTCTTACACGAAGGGTAATGGGCGAATCCTAGAACACGGAGTGCAAAAACTCAGAGATGTAAAAAAAATCACCGAAGGGTGACTCATTACCTCAGATTCACAGCGGTACTAAGTGGGGAGGGAGGTAGAAGAAGTTGTAAAACGCACTAGATCAGAACTGTGAGATCGCCATGCACTAGAGGTGAATTAAGGCAGAGTGGCGTTGCCCAAGAAAGCCAGGAAATTGCAGAGGACACTAAGAGGAGTGCAAGGCTAGGTTCTTATATGTTATACCAGAACATGGTTATTGCCATTATTTTATCAGAAACCCTTAAATAACTTAACCATGGTATTTCATATAAAAGAAACATATGTTATATAAACCAGTACATGATTGCATCGATAATAAACTGAGTAAATACTTAAAATCATCCATTTAATCCATGGCATCTGTTAAATGGAAATCATAATGCATTCTATTCTACTAAAACAGAAATCATAACACATTCTATTCTACTAAAATAGAAATCATAACACATTCTATTCTACTAAAACATAAATCATACGGTTGCCGAACTCCCACTTCGAACGACGTCTACGCGCTCCGTCCCGCTCCTGGTCGCCGACCGTAGAGACTACACCGGTACCTCCCAGCCAATCTCTAGGGGTACTCCGCTTCCCCCTTAGCCCCCTAAGCCACAAAGGGGCCACACACAGTCCAGATAGTATACCTAGCTTCCCAGCTCGCCTCCACAGCTGAGCTACCACTCTAATCCAGCTGAGAAAATCCCAACTCCTCACAAGCAATCAGTCCAGTTTCCCATTTTGGCAGGCTAAAAATGCCTAATAGCTCCTTCCCCCTTCTTCCTTCTATTCCCTTTCATTTATAGAGTTTTTCCCCCAAACTTTCCCTAAATCCCTTTTTTAAATTAAGTTTTAATGAAAACATCTAAAATTTCTCCATTGTGCAAGTGTCATTCATCCCCCACTTCCCTCCAAATTTATTTTCTTTCTTTTATTAAAAGGCTCATTTCCCTAAGTTTATTATCCCCCACTTTTTCCTTTTTTAAAAAAAAAAATTATAATATATATATATATATATATATATATATATTATTTTATTTTTCCTATTTACATGCATGTTATTCATCATTTTAATTTATCATTATCCATCATTTTAATTTATCATTAATATATATATAGGATAATGAGAGATTAAAGTGATGACCAACATGTATATGGGAAATGTAGATGTATAACATAAAAGAGGAATAATGAGAAATTAAGGTGATGGATGGTGATTTAATAATGTGAAATGGACATGTAAATGGGAAATGGATACTGGGAGATTAAG